>CAIGRO010068354.1:0-14011 GCA_903798355.1 Fraxinus baroniana
TAGCAATATGTTGCATAATATATTGTTAAATTTTGCATTTACGTTGATTTTGGGGGGCCCAATTTTCGGAGTTCGCCTCGACCCCCGAAAATCACAGGACCGGCCCTGATTCTGCATGAAGGGGGCTTATATTTTTTACAAGCAAAAATTATTGCATCAAGATTTAAATAGTGTCATCACCATGCCTTGAAAGCTAATGCATTCTTTTAGCCCGTAATTATCAAGTCCATAATTTAAGTGGAAAAGAAACCAAGCCAACTGCTATCACTTGTTGGAAAAGGGGTACATATATTCTGGTTTTTTGGTCTCCAAAGGAAATGTACTTGGAAAGTATTATAAAAATGGTCACTAGATGAATTATTTCAATCTGATTGTGCTATCACTACAAAATTTGATTTTTTATCACCGGAACTATATTGTTCAAGAGAGGCAGAATGTTCATTATGCCACGATATTTTAGCTTATTTGGCTATCTTTGTGTCACCTCAGATGCTTTTGATAAGCTTTCCGACCTCCAACTTTTGGATAATAGATGCAATCGAGGGCTATATTTATGATAATCAGACTGTTCGAAATGGGCTAGGGATTTATTTTCCTTGAGCCCTCTGGGGACGTCAATTGGCGACATAATTGTGAACAGCTACTCCTTGCACATCGAGGCTAGCTCAGGGTTTTCTTATTTAAAGAAAGATGTGGTACTTTTTGGAATCCTTGTTCCTTGAATAAAGGAAGATGCGGCATCATAGAGTCCTCGTTCCTTGAAAAAAGGAAGAGGCGATTATTCGGCGTCCTCGTTCGTTGAATAAAGGAAGAGGCAATATATTTTGGATTCCTCGTTCCTTGAATAAAGGAAAAGGCGATATTTCTACTAGTCTTCGTTCCTTGAATAAAGAAAAAGGCGGTATCATGGAGTCCATGTTCCTTAAATAAAGGAAGATGCAATATTTTTCGAAGTCTTCATTCCTTGAATAAAGGAAGAGGCAGCATATTTTATAAGTCCCCGATCTTTGAAATAGGAATAAGCAAATCGCTAGATGCTTATTCGTGGCTTCGCAAGATACTTATTTCTCACCTCTCACTATCGTTGAGCCTAAATGTAAGACCCCATCATTTCGAGACCACTTATAAGACTCTGATAGTTCGAGATCTATACACAGGATGTTTATTCTCCGCCTCACCAGATGTTTATGCCGGCTTCGTGAGATACTTATTCCTCGCCTCTCACTATCGTCAAACCTAACTGTAAGACCTCGTCATTCCGAGGCCACTTATAAGGCTCCGCTAGTTCGAGACCTATATGTGGGATGTTTATTCCTCGTCTAGCCGATGCTTATCCCTGGCTTCGCGAGATGCTTATTCATCGCCTCTCACTATCATCGAGCCTAGCTGTAGGACATCGTCATTCCGAGATCGCTTATAAGACTCTGATAGTTCAAGATCTATATGCGAGATGTTTATTCCCCGTCTCGTCAGATGTTTATCCCTGCTTCGCGAGATGGTTATTCCCCACTTCGCAAGATTTTTATTCCTCACTTCTCACCAATGTCGAGCCCAGGTTGAAGACCTCTTTTATTCGAGGCTAGCATATAAGATATCGAAAGTTCAAGACAAGCAACTTGCTCGATAGTCATTCCTCGCTATGCGAGATGCCTTACCTTACGAGATGTTACATTACAGTTGTTATCTTCAAGGAGCTCATCATGCCTCAGCACCTTAGCGTCGACTGTATTATATCTGCCTATCTTGCAGAGCTTTGTTTCCATTTCAGCTATGTTACATATACTAATTTTCAGAGAGTTTATATTATTTACAGCCTCGTAAGGAAATGGGTGAGCCTACCTTAATACCTACGATAACGAAGCCTTACATGGCTGTATCAAACACCATGGAGAAAGCCCTTGAGATGGATGTGCCCCCCCCCCCCCCCCCCCCCAATGTAAGGATGTCAGCTTATTATAGCTAATTACAGATTCAGAGCATCGTCTCTGCTGCTTACATACAGAGCATCACATATGCTGCTTATATTCAAAGCATCACCTCTGCTACTCACATCTAGAGCATCGCCTCTTCAGCTTAGCACAAGCTGCTAACATTCAGAGCATCGCCTCTGCCACTCACATCTAGAGCATCGCCTCTTCAGCTTAGCACAAGCTGCTAACATTCAGAGCATCACCTCCGCTACTCATATTTGGAGTCTCGCCTTTGCATCAGATTATCACAATTGCTAACATTCAAAGCATGACCTCTACTACTCACATTCAGAGCATCGCCTCTTGTGCTTATATATTCGGAGTCTCGCTTCTACATCAACTTCATTACATTGGCTTATATTTCAAGTTCAAACCGCATATAAAAATTAGACCGCAACTTGGGGGACTATTGTGATTACTACTAGTACATGTGTCACTTTATCGTTTTATTATCGACGGCATATCATCTTCTATGAAACATTATAGGCTCTATGCATATAATATCTAAGATAAATTTGATTCATCATTATTCATTTTATTGTTGTGAGTATTTGGAGGGGCAAATGGACCCCAAATTTATCTTATATGTGTGGTGTAGATATTATATTGTATTATAGGTGGGTTTAGTCTATATTACAGATGAGATGCGGCCGAAATTTTGACAAATATATGCAGTATCTATCTTTCAAGACAATTCGTTAGTCCTTGCTTATTCAGGCTCGCACACATATCTCTTGAGGTAGTTCGTAAATCCTCATTATTGGAGCAGTTTATATTCTCGAGGCAATTCGTAAGTCCTCACCTATTTGAGTTCGATATATATCTTCGAGGCGGTTTGTAAATTCTCGCTTATTGGAGCTACTCATACCTTTTGAGGCAATATGTAAGATCTCGCCTATTTGACAACTCATACTTCAAAGTCTTACTCGCATATAAATATACGACTCAAACTTGGGTGGACTATTGTTATACCTATACAATCATCTCATATTGGGCTTGGACGAAGCCCATTAGGGCTTGGCCTATTTCCATTTTCTATATATGTGTGAATCCATTTCATTTTAAGGTACGTTCATTCTAAAACTCGAACCAAAATCCCCTCTCCCGTCTCTTGCATTTTTTATATTTTTTGTCTGGTCATTGACTTGACCGTCAGAGTGTAAACGATCGTCGGACCTTTTTCTAGACCGGCGGCCTTTGCCTCCTAACGGGGTGCTCAATGTGCAAGTGATGTCCACATAGAGGGGATGAGGTCGGAATTCTATTGGCAACATTTTTTGGGGTCAATAATTAATTTGATAGATTTGTGATCGATGAATAAATTGTGACGTACAAATTTTTGATTTGTGACCGATGAACAAATTGTGACCTATAAAATTTTTGAATTGAGATCATAAAATAATTTTTGACATGTAAAAATTGTGATTTGTGACCAATTAAAAATATGTGACTATGAAATTTGTGACCAAATTATATGAAATCATGACCTTAATATATTTAATTAATAAAATATATGTTTAATTAATAATTTATAAAAAAATCTTAGTTTCCTAAATTTGAAATTGGTGAAACTTAACCTCTTAGTTATGAACTCTTCTTACAATTTTCTGCCATAAAAATTAGGCTTATAATTTGGGCCTTTTGGTAAGGACGGACCATTTTCAACTTGGGCTAAGTTTCAGTTCGTCTGAGACCCAAAATGGGAACGGAACATCAAGAGGGCGAGATGGGGCTTTGTTCGGTTTCACCATTTTGTTTGAACCATGATCGTAATTAGTGGCTAGTCCCACGCATGTAATGAAATGTGTGACCGGTTTATTCGTTACTAAATGAGCATCTAGTTTTTTTTTTTCCAAACAAGTTCGAAGGAGATCTTAGAGAGCAAATTTAGGGTTTTTAATTCAACAATTTCGTATTTTCTTGTTAACACAGAAATTGATGATTCACACGTTGTTAACCACTTTTGATTAGCAGTTATATACATATAGTCACATAAATAGACAAAATAGTCGAACATGAACAAAAATACAAGTTGGGTGATTAAATCGATACATAGAAACTAGGTGGCAAACAGGAAACAAGCCTATTTATGTCTTTTTCTTCGGAAAATGGTATCTTTATTAGAATGGAGCATCGTCTCAAATGGCGGACAAAATGAAAAAGGGGACACAATTAGTCAGGTCGAAAGAGGTCAAGGTAGAATACAAGAAGCAAGTGAGCAAGATTTATGGGCCACTTTGTTCCCATTTCAAGGTACAAAATGAATTGAATCAACACACATTTTTCGTTCAAAAAAATTACAAAATCATTTAAATATAGATCGTGTAATCCTAGCAAAAACTAGAACATGTCAAAGGACGATGGCCTGTACAATTTATGGTGAATAATAGCCATACATAATTGGTCTCGAATTAATGCTACCAAACTGATCCAACCATCCACCAAACAAACAACAAATTAGTGTTGAGTTTGAGAGAACTTGTCGTTTCAGCTTTTCAGGGGGAGGGATTTATTGTAGCTATAAGAAGACTGGGTGAAACAACCTTCAAATTATTGTCACGGTAAACTCATTGAATATAAGTAAGCTCGAGCAAAATATTGTTTTCTCACTAGGGTCCAATGTGCTCCACTCTGTTAAGTCACCCTCTCCAAGGGCCCTATGAAAAAGGGAAAGCCGGGCACGAGCTAGCTTGCCTAAAATATTTTGACTTAGGCTCACGAGCTGCTTGACCCATTAATTATTTATTTTTTTAAATTAAAATCTAATTTTTGCTATTTTAATAAAAGAAGGAAATGAAATGGGATTTCAAATTTAGGCAACCAAATGGGGTACCTGAAATTGACTAACTATCTGCAAAAAAGTGGCTACACATTATATTCTACTTCTATAACAAAAATTACGAGTCAATTATTGACTCACGAGTTGATTTGCAAGCCAACTGCAGACGAGCAGATTGGATAGAAAAATCTTGTTCAGGTCACTACATGATTTGTTTCTAAAATGGTCGAGTGGACGAACTAATGAGCGGGTCTCCTATTTATCATCCCTACGCCTTCCTCCTTGGGACACAAAACGCTGTTTTTTGTTGCAAGTCTCGTTTTGTTTGATTTTCTTTCTTAGCCTCAACTTTTTTTTATTTTTGAACAGCTATAATTCAAGAAAATGAAATTTCAATCAAATATCAACTCTGTGGATCCCACTCATTGCCATTAATTTGCACTTATCCTCCCCACAAGAGTGCCATGGTGCACCCCGCACCCCCACTCCGTTCCTCTAATTCTGTTAAAATATTACTCAGCATATTCTCACTTCCTCCGTCTGTCCTTTTCCTTTTCCCTTCATTTTATCTCTTCATCATCATCGTTTGTACCGAAGTGAAAACCAAAGAAGGAGGAAAAACCTTATTTCTTTTATCTCCCTTTTCCACTCTATTTTCCTTGTGTGTAATAATTATGGATCTCTGGTCTGTCCAACTGAAAAGCAATAGTTTTCTCCTTAGGAATTCGATTTTTGAGAAACCCATTTCATGGAACTCAAGAAATTCAGCTACGGCTCTTGAGATCAGGAAATCTTGTTCAGATTCTTGTAAATATCGATCAGTTATTGTGAATGCTATGGGGAAAAAGAATAATGGGAACTCCAATTCTTCTTCTGGTAAAGTTTCCTTCATATTTTTTGGATTTTTTTATAAGTTTTTGTGCATAATTATGATTTTCCTTGGTTTGGTTAGAAAGGGAAGGTTGGATTTGACTTCTTTGTCTCTCTTTATCTCTCAAGTCTTGCCCACTTGCAGGTGTCATCTGCAATCAGCAAATTTTATGTTTATGTGTTATTAGCTCGGGCCAATGTTGAATTCATGATGCTCTTGGAAAAATGGTCTTCTATTGTGAAGGTTTTCAATAGGCTCAATAATTGAGTGCATTGTAATATTTGGGAATTTTTTTTATTATTAAATGTAAAACAGAAGTAATTCGATATAATCATAGCGAGTGAACTTAGAAATGTTAAAATATTTTTGGAGTTTTATGTTTTGCTACACGCATATCAAATTTACTAGTTCAAAATGCGTTGAATCATATTCAAATTGAAAGGGCATTGCTATACTTAAATAGAGTTTAAAGTGATAGGTTTTATCGTAGTAAACATTAGTGAATTCAAGAGGATGTACATTTTAAGCCCTTGTTTGATATCCACTTTTCTCGAAATACATTTTTCTCTCTTCTTTACAGCCACGCATTCTTCAATAAAATAATATTACAAGAACCTAAACTTTTTCTCATTTTTTACCACACATTCTTCATCAATCTACTATTCAAAAATGCATTCTTTCTATAAAAATGAGAAACAAACATGCTCTAAATGTTCTATGGGAAAAAGATGTGCTATTTATTGTGTAGTTGCATTCTTTAACATTGCAAAAGTCTTGCACGTTGTGGGAAAATTATACTCAACATAAGTTTGGAACTTCTATGCTTCAATATTTGCACCTTAGTCTTCTCATGAGGGTATAGTTAGACTTTTCTAATTCTTCAGTTTGTTGTACCATCGAGCTCTTACCATTAGCTTTATATCCGTGATAGCAAGATGAGCTGGAGATATTGAGCTTGTGGTTATTATCAGCACGTTGAAGTTGACAGAGGAGAATTATGGTGTAGTCCTTTTACTATTTGGAGATGCAGCTGAAAAAGAGGCGCATGTTTAAAGTAGTATTATATTAGCCCATTATTAAATGAACTTATTATGGGATTGAAAAGTACTATTCAGTAGGCACTTCAAAAAAGGAAAGACGGGCCATTTTGTTTCTGTCTGGTCTAATGCCCAAATGTAGGTCCATCATATGGGTTTCTTTGGATTGTTTCTTCTCCAACTAAAATCAGATCTATAATTGGATGTATAATGACATGTCTTGTGTAACTGATTTGCAATTCCAATTCAAGATTTTTCTTTTTCTTCTCTTCTTATCTAGTTACATAGTAAGTTTTAGCTGTCGNATTTCACTGTCCTTGCTTAGCAGACATCTGAACCAAAACTTGTTGACATCTTACCTTACTATATCTATCTTTCCAAGTGGAATGCACCTGTTATTTGTCAAAGTGATAGGCTAAAATATATAAACACTTGAAATATATTTGTGAGGAAAGCATAATTCTAGAGTCAACTGCTCTCAGCTTGCATGCTTTACTCTATTCAGTAACTCTAGCTACAACTATTCAATTCGTTCATATTTTCTAATCATCTAATTTTTCATTTTTCTGGTAAGTCCTGGATGTATCTGTAACTTTAAGTTGCCACATTTTTCACCATATGGGAATTGTTGTATACATTTTTCACTGGCATCGCACATTATCATCACAAGGCCCAATGAATAGATGAATATAAACTTCAGATTATCTTCAAGACAATTTGTTGAATAATTAAAATTAGGTTTAGGTGAAATTTGTATTTATTCAACTAGGTCATCTTTGTACTTTCTCTGTCCCTTCTTGGCTTTAGAAGTGATGTATAATATATTGATGCTTAAGCTTTGGATGGCTTGTTTCATTTGAAGTTTGTTTTATTGGGTTAATTTTATCCACGGTCACTCAACTTGAAGAAACTTTTCAATTGGATCACTAAACTTTAGTTTGTCTCAATTGGATCATTGAACTTTAATTTGATTGCAAATTACACCTCTGTTAACTTTCGTCACATCAACCCTGAGGGGTTGCTCAATTGGTCAGGCCTTGGGTTTGTTCCCCAATGGTCACCAGTTCGAGTCCCCTCAAGGCCACTGAGGTAAGTACCCGACCGTAAACTTCAGGGCTCGTGGGATTAGTCGAGGTGTGAGTAAGCTGGCCCGGACATCCACAGTTATCAAAAAAAAAACTTTCGTCACATCAACAGTGATTAAAACTAACAATAATTGCTGATTTGGTAGTTAAGCAGAAGTAGCCATTCCATCTGTCGCCAATTAACATGCCAACTCATCATTTTCCAAAAAAAAAAGGAAGAAAAAATAAAATCATCTTCTTCCTAGCATCCCCCCCTCCTTCCTCCCACAATTTTGGTGGACCCTAGCAGCAATGGAGTGGCTGCAGTTTCCAACATTTTAGGAACTTTTTTCATATAGCTCATATAGCCTGCATTTGAAGAGCTATTAATGGCGAATGGGTATTCTCAATCAGAGCAATGACTTTGTAGAATTGTAGTGGAAGGTTGGGTGGTTAAGGTGTTGAAAATAATTTTGAGCGATATTTGTACATAGAACAATTAAGAACCAGCTTTATTTGTTTCAATTCTCTTCCAATCATGGTTTTTGCACACTGCCATCTTTATACCCATGTGTGGGGAATTTTTATTTACTAGGACGTGGAAAGTAGTTCCATTTGCAGAATTTAATATTTGACCATACGAACAGTTTCTTGAAGAAGAAATTTTATGAGTTGTTGGGGGTGGGGTGGGGATTAATGCAGTTCACAAATGTGGATGAAGAAGATGAAATACGAAGATGATTTTGCGGTTATCCAAAAAATTGCACCATTGGTGGTTGTGGAAGGTGGTGGGTGGGTTGGCATTGGAATGTGGCGGATGGGTTGGCATTGGAAGGTGGCAATGACAAGTGGGTGCTGAAACGGAGGCTTTTTTTTTTCTTTCTTCTGTTCTTTTTTCCTTTTATGTTTTATCATTATTTTCCTATTAGATGATTCTTTAACATTTTATCTTTTAAGAAAACAAATTGACACGTCTGCATTCCATCACCGTTAAGTGCTAAATAAGAAAAAATTGTTAGTTTTATTGACGGATGGGGAAATAGTGGCTATCATTAAAAAAAAATGAAATTTAGATGACCCGATTGAGACAAATTTGAAGTTCAGTTTTTTAACTGGTCTCAACCATTAGAATCTAGAGTTTCTGCACGGACTCAGGATTTAAAATAATCAGTGAACTCCCCTATGTCCATTGACAAGAAATTTGTTCAATATGGATGCTTTTGAATATTCAGGGAACAGTGATAAATCAAAAGCAGGAGGAGATAATCTTAAAGGAAGCAATCCTGAAAGTAACACATCTAGTGACTCCAGCTCCAAGAAGTCCCATCAAAAGCCGTTAGACTGGAGAGAGTTCAGAGCGTTCCTTTACCTTCAAGAGCAGGTAATATTATTCTTTCATATACTTTTGCTTAGTATGGTTGATGGATGTACTGTTTTAATCTATGGCCCTAGAATGTTACTGAAACTGTATATTTGTGCAACTTTAGGATTTGGATCATGGTAGTTCTTGTCCAACCTGACCAAATATGAGTAGAGATAATCAAAATTTGTTTGAGTGCTCTCTTTTAGTCCTATTTTTGCTTGATTACATTGTGAATAATTTTAAAGAAAACAAGCATTTGACATACCCTTTGGTTTTGGATTAAAGAAAACTAGTTTTCTGCTGAAATGAAATTTCATCTAGTTTATGGTTATTGGTTAGTTCAAACTTAGACCAAAACCGAACGATACAAAATCTGCAACTATTAGTATCAGGTTTTAGTTTCAAACTGGGTTTGGGTACTGCAGATTGACTAATTCTCACAAAAAACGTGCAGAGTTAGCCTAAAACTACCTGATGCAGTATGTGGGCATCACTTTTAACTGAAATCTAATGTAAAAGAAGATAACTATCTTCTTAAATATCTCCTTAGGGCTTGTACTTAATCTGGTCCCAATTTATCTAACATCCCGACTTGTTACTTTTACATGATCTAGTTAAAAAGTTTGACCAAATTCAACTGACTCTGGCATTGGCTATCATTGCTTATTCTTACTATTAAGTGTCTTGCTGGGAAGAGTAGGCATCTTTTTCAATTTCATTTCAGATTAATAAAAGTGATGCCATTAGTGTTGTTGGATTCTGTCCGGAATGCACTTAAGATGTTCCAATCACGCCTCTCCCTCAATCTTATTCAGTTATTTGATGCATGTAACTCGGAGATATAGTTTTGTAATTCTAATATTTAGGAGTAAATTAGATGGGAATACACTTTTCGGGGGAGAGTGAAACTTGTCCGCCACTTTTCGTTTTTTTAAATAATGTAAAAAAGAAAATTATTTTTGATTGAATTTTGAATCTCAGCTAAACATTTTTGTGAAACTAGGCAAAGTTGACAAGAATTTACATTTTTTAGACACTCACTCTTCCTTTTTTTACGAATTTTAATCTATCTGGGCCTTCTCGCCTCAGTTATGTTCTGACCTTTGAGTTGTTTTCTATTTCCTTTTTAATTTTTTCCTTCTTTTTTAAGTTTAGGTATGAATTTCATATTTAAAAGGGGATTTCCAAATGGGCCTATCTTGTTCTCAAATATAAAAAAAATTGGGCTCATTAATTCTTTTTATTGTGGGACTAAACAGTAAATGAACCTAAAGAACAACCCCACGTCTCACCACTTCCTATAAATGAGAAAAGCTGCTTCTACAAGATGGCACCGAGCATTCTGGAATTTTTGGAAGGTTTAATATATATTTAATTTTTTATATTGACTTAAGTTTTGGTTTGTGTTGAGGCTTACGCCTCATCTCACAATGAAAAAACGCCTAAATACTTCCACATTTTTAAACATTTCGTCAAACTAGGCAAAGTTGACGGGAATGATTAATCCATTTAGATACACTCTCTCTTCCTTTGTACAAATTTGGAACCATATAGGCGTTCTTGTCAAACTAAGAAAAATTGATGGTTTTTTTAGTCCATTTAGACACTATAGTCTTCCTGTCAACTTTGCCTAGATTTGCCTAGAAGACATTTTAATAAAAATAAAAAGGCACTACAGTCATGCAACATGACTGAATGACCATATTTAGCCATGGTTTGATCCTTGTTATTTCTAAAATACATTTTTCACTCTCTTCTTTTCAACTACACATTCTCCAATAAAATAATGTTACACGCAAATTAAAAAAATTCTTTGTTTTTTTAACGAAGTATTCTCCATCAATCTACTATCCAAAATACATCCTTAGCCAAAGTTCGGGCTCAAACAGGTGCTTGATAAAAATTTTGGTGAGAGGCAAATTCGTTTTGACTAAAAAAGTACAATAGTTAAAAACATGTCCCACTTAGGAATATGAAATCTTTGTGATTGTACCAAGGCCCTATATGCCATTGCCTTATAAAAATAGGATTCGTGTAATGTTAACTGCAGGCTGAAACTGTGGTCTCCGACATGCTCAAGCAAGACAAGGCAACTCCGGGGTCGGTATCTCTTCCCCTCAAGTGGGCCCACCCAATTTCAGCACCTGAGAATGGTTGTCTCCTTGTTGCAACAGAAAAGCTCGATGGTGTTCGCACCTTCGAGAGAACCGTCGTTCTCCTTCTCAGATCTGGTATGCAGAACCCGCTAGAGGGACCATTTGGGGTTGTCATAAACCGATCACTTCACAAAAGGATGAAACATATGAATCCCACTAATATTGATTTGGCAACAACATTCGCTGATTGTTCTTTGCACTTTGGTGGACCCCTAGAGTCGAGTATGTTTTTGTTAAGAACACGTGACATTACAGGACTTAACGGTTTTGAAGAGGTGATTCCCGGTGTGTGTTTTGGCTCTCGGAACAAATTGGATTCCGCTTCGGCATTGGTGAAGAAGAAAATACTTGAGCCCCACGATTTCAGGTTCTTTGTTGGATATGCTGGTTGGCAGTTGGATCAGTTGAGGGACGAGATTGAATCAGGTTATTGGCATGTTGCAGCTTGTAGTGCAAACTTGGTTTTTGGAGGTTTGGAAAATTCTTCACCAGAGAGTTTGTGGGAAGAGATTCTACAGCTGATGGGGGGTCATTACTCAGAGTTAAGCCGCAAACCTAAGCAGGATCTCTAGTTATCTTCTAGCCAAAGAACATAAAATTAATAATCGTTAATAGACGGGAGGCTGTTTGTCTCAGAATGTACAGGATCATCCAACACAGAGTTTATAATTAGTAGAGTTTTTTTCTTCTTTTCTATTATCTAAACAAGTTTGCTATTTATGCATGTATGATGAAAAATTTATAGTTCTGATGAGAAGTTGCCTTGGCAACATTTGATTAAAGCTGCTGTTAGTTCTTAAAAGATAATTATTCAAAATGAGATGCATTCATTGTTAGGAAACTCTATATTTTGTTTTGTAAGTTGGAATGTACAACATTAACATTGTACAGTCCTGGTCGTATTCAATACAACATACCAAACAGTCTTAATGTATCATTCCAAAACAGAACTGTGTCCTTAATCTCGGTCCAAGATTACATTGTAATTTTGTGCATTCAACACTTTGCCATCTTATTAAGTAGGATGAGAGAATTAGCTTATCCGTTTGGCCCAGGTGATATTTTGTTTCCATATCTTTCGGCTCAAAATCACTACTCGAATTAAATTACCATAACCACTACTTTTGTCCGGCTTTTTTGGTATTGGTTACTAGGGGTTAAGATAGAAAGGCATATAAACTGTGTGGTAAAAAATTGTTTAATATTATGTACAGTCCTCTTTGATGCTGGGAACCTAACATGCACTTTCTTATGGACTTGTGGTTTTAACCCTGGTCAATCTAATCAGAAGTTTTCGTAGTAGGCGAAGCAGTTGGTACACCTGATGGAGTTCCCGCTGCATCATCGACCATCTTCTCTCCTCGT
Source organism: Fraxinus baroniana (assembly GCA_903798355.1). Taxonomy (NCBI): domain Eukaryota; kingdom Viridiplantae; phylum Streptophyta; class Magnoliopsida; order Lamiales; family Oleaceae; genus Fraxinus; species Fraxinus baroniana. The sequence continues at coordinate 12,606 of CAIGRO010068354.1, forward strand.
TTTGGTCCGCCATCCTCATGTGCTGCACGATATCTGTTGGATGTGTTAACTTCTCCTTGCTGCCATTTCCCTATTGAATCCAGAAACAGCAACTCGTAATTTGAACTTAACATATTCAATCAAGAAGAACAGTAGAACACCATATCACATTTTAGAATTTTATAAAAAGTCATGTTGCCTGTCAGCTGCTGTTTCCCAATCTGCTCTTACTTTAGCTTCAACTCTTCTATCTTCTGCCTAGCCTTTCACAGGAGAGTTTTCTTTATCAAAATAAACATGAAACCTAGTGCTCGAATGCATGTAGGGGATGTTAGATGATTATACACAGCAGAGGAAAGTATTGCACAGGAAAGAAAATATTAACTTGTATTTATTCCTTAATAATCCTAACTAGTACTTTTCAATCAAGCATAACGATCAGGCCATTACAGTTTATATCAGCAATGCAAACCCCGAGAAATCTACCATTACCTTCCTCTTCACGTCAATCTATATATAAAAGGGAAAAGCTTTTCTTAACTTCCAGAGCATCTTTGCATTTGTATTTGTACTAATTCAGTAAAACGTCTGCAATTGATGCTAGTTTGCTAATGCAGTGAATGTGAAATACTAAAACTTCTGATAGATAAATGATACATGATAATTCATATCTATCACTCCAAAATCTCCTTTCACTGTGTCATCTTTTGTTTATACTATAGTGGCCAAATTTCTACAGCTTGTAGTAATGTGCACAAGAGTGTTCTCCTATCTCATAGAACATCTCGATGTAACGAAAAAATGCAGGATCAGATGATAAGCTCATAAGTTGAATAGTTTTTACCAATAAAAAGAGAAACTAATGATGACTCCTTCTTTCCAAAACTAAAAAATCGACCATCACAAAAGAATAAAAAAAAAAAAAAAAGCGAAACGAATGAAGGATTTGAAGCCGACAACTCAAGTTCAAGTTTACTGGAACTTACCTCTGCCATGTCACCACTCTCAAGTGCTCTTTGTTCAGGCTCCTATTTCCTAATTCCAACCAGTAAAGAAATCCCGAGCTCTAGCAGCAGCAGCAGTATCCTTCAACTCAGCCATTTTGTGAGCATCTGTTTCTTGAACTATCGTGTCTTTTGTTGAAATTTTCCATGAAAATTAAACTTCATAAACTTTACATAATTGCCAAATCTTCATGTCAAATCACCAAGAAACTTGATTAACGCGGAACATACCTTGATTCATTGAATTATATATTGAATGAAGAATCTTGAATCTTGATCTTTGTTCTACAATTTAGTTGCTCCAATCTTCTTCTTGATTCTTGATTCTTGATTCTTGGTTTATGGATCTTCCTCTTCAATATGTTTTCTCCGATATTATTGTGTTGATGGGATATCATAAAGAATGAGAAATTACATATGAAT
>CAIGRO010068367.1:0-14264 GCA_903798355.1 Fraxinus baroniana
GGGATTGACACTTTTCCAATTTCGCACATATTTTTATTCCAATTTATTTCAATTTCAAGTGATCATCTTTTAACCGTAATTTCTCATTCACCCTAAATTGGTTTTGAGAAAATAAATACACTACATTAATCTACTCATGGAGTAAAACACATTCGACCAAAAAAATATTTTGTCCAACTAACGAGTCCTACTAAAAGAATTGGTCAAAAGTTGGTCAAACCAACTAATAAAACCCAATTTACCAATAGATAGTACGTGTAGCTTCTTTAGAGCCCGAAAATAAGAGGAAGAAGATTCTCCGATAATGCTAGGAAAAGGCTAATAATCGGTTGTATCCGTCGATTCAAGACTAGGAACGTTGGCATCGGAATTTAAGTCGAAGTAATGGAGGACATGGCATTGACTAAACGGGCACAAACATCAACGGGGCACAAACAAACATATTCACTTAGACATGCATTGAAGTTAGGGTTACTAAAAGAGGAACAATTAGCACACACTGTCCAACCGTAAAATAAAAGGAACCATTTCTGACATTAATGAATGCATTTGGTCTATTTTAACTCAGTTCTTCTCTGTAATTGATTTGGACTAATTGGGGGCAGAAATTGCCTGATATATACAGACAGACAGTCAAGACTCTCTATTTGTCAAAAGTTTTAGTTTTATTTAGAAATTTTAGTATGAATTTGGCCCAACAATGTATAGTGAACGAAATTGGGATGCAAGATAATATGTTGGGTATGTTGTATTGGATTTTAATAGATGATATTAAAAAAGGAAAATAAATTATAAATTTTTCCGTTGTCTTGTCGTGTCGTATCTGTCGTGTCGTGTCGTGTCGTGTGTTATCTATAATTGTGTACTTAACGTGTTAAGAGCACGTTGGACTAAGGTTAACCCGGTAGTTGAAAGAACCATGTTATGTGTTTGTCAAAATAATTTACACGAACACTTGACATTATTTCACTTGGCATTGATAAAAATAAAAAGAAAAAATTCCAACCACATAGTTGCTGTTAGCGCAGCACCTATACACCCATGTACAAAATTCCCCTGTTCAATGGGAACGACCATAGTTGATAAGTTGTGGCCGTAAAAACTAGCACGAGGATAGGTTTATAACAAACCCTATAGTTTGAGGACAATTAGTGCAAATTTTCATAAATATTAATCAAACTGTATGGCTTAGTCTCCCACATATGGCTTATGTTGCAAGTCGATCCTTAATATTTTAAAAAGTATAGGTCATCGCCTAATTGTTATTAAATATTGTTTTTGTATAAAATAGAAGTGGAAATTCTTTAATTAATAGATTAAACAATAATAATAATTATGTAAAATTTTTAGATAGTTATAAAATGTAGTTTGATACTCTTCAACTTTTATTTAGTAAATATTTAATCAATTTGTATGAATTAGCAATTTATTTAGGGAAAAATACACCATCAGTCCCTCACTTATGGCCCCCTACGGCAAGCCAGATCTTATCATTTACAATGGATTTGGTCATCCACTTTTTTCTTTTTCTTTACTTTTTTTTAAACGGATAAAATGGATAATCACTTAATTTCAATAAAAGAATTACAAAAACGAAAAAAAAAAAAAAAAGGTGAAACGAGTAAATTCTTACTTTTACTCGAAAATGCAAATCTAAGATATTATAGTGTACAATTTTGATTTGACTATAAAATATATTGAAAAAAAAAAAGAGTAAAACTACAGATATATATCACATATATATATTATACGGGAAGGAGAAGAAGTTCTTACCGGAGGGAGGGAGGTAGAAATCGCTGATCGCCGACAAGCAGCGACCGCCTGAAACGACGGCGTACGATAGAAAATATAGGTCTAGACAGGCGGAGAGTTAGGTTTTCAAAAGGAAAAGTAATGCATTTTATATAGCTGTCGTCTTGGTGCGACACTGGAACGTTACGAGATGTGGCGTCATTAAAATTCATTTCGTTTATAATTTTTAAATTTGTTTATTTGGTACAACTAGTGAAGTTGAAAGTAATACATTAATTTAAATATGAGATAAATGCAAGTTCCTCAAAATAAATATTAATTATTAGACTTACATGTAAATAGTGAAATGCATACTCAAATATAAATATTAGAATTACAATTAAATGTATAAATGAAGATGAATGGCAAATACGATGCATGAATTAACGTAAATGTTAATTAATTTAAAATTAATACCAAGTAATATATATGTGACAATGAATATTAAATCATTTATATTACATTATTGAATGTGAAAGTCTAATTAATATTAATTAAATGAATGTAAATTTTAATTAATTGAGAAGACAATATGAATATGAAATTTTAATTAATATTAATTAAATGAAGACGAATCTTAATTAATCGAGAATTAATTATAGTATTTATTATAGTTTGTAATTAAATACATATTGAAAAATGAAAAGTAAGATATTATTGAATTATTTAAATTGTAGTCGAACTATAATCGTTCAAAAAATAATTCTCTTTATATGATATTTAATATATTATAGATTTCTTACAAAATTGTGAGCAATAAGAGCTTGTTTGACAACTATTATCGTAGAAAAAAAAAGAGTTTTAAATAATGATTTTTAGAAGAATGTATAGTTAAAAGAGTAAAAAGTTTCATTAGTCACTGAACTTATCACACCATCACGTTATAGTCACTGAACTTTCTTTTGCTGCTGAACAGTCAATGAACTTACAAACCAGCTACTCCATCCATCACTCAACAATCCAGCCGTTCGAAGATGTCCCATGTGGCGTGACGGAACTTCATGTGGCAACGAACGACGTCAACGGTGACCATGGTGGACGAAAAAAGTTTCATTAGTCACTCGACTTATCACACCGTCACGTTATAGCCACTGAACTTTCTTTTGCTGCTGAACGGTCACTGAACTTAGACACATACTTCTCATGTCATGCATGCCTCTTACATTCTCCCGTACAAAGTACAGCGGTGTACATGCAAATCCAAATGTGATAAACTACACGCATGGCGAACAAATCGACCAATTTTAGTCCAGTTAACCAAGAACATATGAAAAGAATTCCACATATTTTGTGTATCTTGTATAGACTGTGAATGAGCATGAGGATAATGACTGCATCACGCCAACTATTCTTAGGGAGGAGGGAGGAGGGAGAAGCTGATCGCCGAATATCCAGTAAACGGCAGAAGCCGATGTTATAGTTAGGATGAAAACATATAATGTGGCAAAGAAGTAAATGTACTTGGACTTTTGGGGTTTCCACGTTGCATACATTATTTCCCTGTAGAATTTTTCATCAAAAGCCACTGGTCAGCCAAGAACATGAATACTTTAAATGCAGTTTCAAAAAATCTACACAGAAAATTTAGGATTCCTTTCAGACTAGATCGAGATAAAATCTATATAGAAAATTGGCAAAAACTTGTAGTAAATTGAGACTCATTTTACTATTGTTTAGTCTTTAGACTCTTAAGGGGAATGGAGGGGAAATGTTTTTTTTCCCCAGCAAACAAAGAAAAAGTGATCCCTTTGATTAAGTTTAAAGTCTCAATCCCCGAGGCACCGACAAAAGCTGGAAGAGAAGTAGTAAAGATATAAGAACAGAAGAAGAAGAATGACTAGATGATAGAGGAAAAAGACTTACACGTTGATAGCATGTCCATCAAAGGTGTACAGTATATTGGTGGCGTTAGTGAAGTACAGCACTATCTTTGCTGGAGCCGAGCGTTGCACGTCTTCGACCTGTTCGCTAAAATGCTTCAGCCAAAAAATTTAATGCCTTCCATTCAAAGAAAGAGTGTGAGTGAATATATTACCTGGCCATGAACGATGGCAGTTATGGTCATGTACCAGGCCGTATAAGTGGTCATCACAAGGCCAAGAAAAGCTAGCCTGCCCCCATCCCTTCATCCTCCTAGAAAACGGAAGTCTAGAATTCTTAAATCCATAGCAAAAGAAAATAAAAACAATCAAGAAAAATTTATAGAAAAAAAAAAGCACAAAAAGTGGAGATAACAAAAAACCCAATTTTCACTTTCTAATATACCTTCTTTTGATAAGTCTCTTTCTTGAACCTGGATCTCAGATTATATATATATTGTTAAAAAAACACTCCCAATTTGATTAGTGAATACGAATATGCCACTCTAGAGCTTACTTTAAGAGGCAATGGTTTAATATTTCTTCATTCCAAGAATTGATAGTGGGCAGAAACAGTGAAAGAAAATGAGAGTGGGGATGGGGCCTTTAATACAGCCAGCTACAAAATCTCAGCAATGACAACTAAGCTCACTTAAATGCAGTTGAACAATATCTCTACAATCAAAATTCGTTGCAGCTGCTGAAGTACAAAAACTGCGAGAGAGCCCTTAAAAGCAGCAAAGTTTAAGGATGCGCATTTTCTGTCTCTTTCTTTATAGTAAGTATTGCAGAGATATAGAGACATAAGGTGTTAGCTTCAAGAACCATGTCATTCAGGTTAGTGCTTGTTTGCATATGGCAAAATGGTTGCCACAATAGGGAAGGGATCATTGAGAGAAGACATACATGAAGAAGATCAATTAGGGAAGTGACTAATGAAACTTTTTACTGTTCAATGACCGTTTAGCAACAGAAGAAAGTTCACTGACTAATAATGCTTTTTACTCCGTTCCCATGGCAACCGTTGACGTTGTCCGTTGCCACATGGAGTTCCATCAGCCACATGGGATATCTTCAAACGGCTGGGTTACTGAGTGATGAATGGAGTGGCAGGTTTGTAAGTTCAGTGACCGTTCAGCAGCAAAAGAAAGTTCAGTGACTATAACGTAACGGTGTAATAAGTTCAGTGACTAATAAAACTTTTTACTTGTAGTTGAAAAGTAGAGAAATTTTTTTGGTATACGTGTAGAATATTTTATTGTGTGAATATGTGATTGAAAGTGATCATGTAGCAAATCATAAAATAAATTAATAGTTATAAAACAGGCTCTAAAATTAACTTCGTGTTTGACTCCCATTTTTTAAAATTTATTTTCAACCACATGTTTTATTAGTCCACAATTTATATTAATTTTTTAACGAGTTAATTGTCTCAATGATTACTAAAATTATCCAAACGTTTGACGTTACTCGCTGTCATAACATTTGTTTCAAATCGTTAGCGGAATTAGAAACGCGGCTAATATAATGCACATCATGTGGCGCCCGTCACACTGTTAAGAAATGTCTTGTCTCCGATTCCTCACTAAATTTTGAAAAACGTATTCGATTGCTCACTGACCTTTGAGGTAGTTGAATTTTGGCACTAAAATAACGTTGGTCTGTTCATTAAAAAATGTGTATCGCAAGCATACGAGTTGCACAAAAGTAATAAAGTGGACAAACAAATCCGTATTTTGGATCTTACGAGAAATGATTACTCAATTACACAATTGTTAAATTTAATGTTCACGTATTTATTTGGGATTTTAAATTATTTTCATTATTTGAAAATTCAAATTCATTATGTGTTTCGTTGTTAAAATTAAAATTCGGATTTTGCAACGAAACAAGCCATAAATTTAATTAAATGGATGGTGTGTTTCTTTACAAAAGTCCAAATTTTAATTAGATTTATTGTGTATTTTGTTACAAAATTCATTTAATTAAATTTTGTGTTTCATTACAAAATTCAAATTTTATTTTAATATAATTTCAACAACAAAAACATACAAAAAAATTGACTAAATTTCAAATGATGAAAATAGTTTAAAATCTACAACAATATGTTAAAATTAAATTTATTTATTGTGTAATTGACTAATCATTTCTCATATGATCGACAACCCGGACTCATTTGTTTATTTTATTACTTTTATGCCACTCGTGCGCTTGCGGTACACATTTTTAACGAACAACAAATCGATGTTATTTTTATAATTTTAGTAGCTGAAATTCGACCACTTCAAATTTCAGTGAGCAATTAAAGACTTTTCTCATGATTTAGCGAATAATTGAAGATGTGACAATTTGTTAAGGTGTGATGGGACGCTACATGGGCATTCCATTAGTCACATCACTAATTTCGTTAAAAGCTTGAAATAGATGTTATGTCGTGAGTAATATTACGACTCGTTACTAGGTTGTGGGCCTTGCATATACTTCTATTCGAAGCCCATATATATCCATCCGAGGCCATTGCCATTATCCGAGGCCATTGTTGTACCCGATGCCCTTCCACTCCTAGGCACCACGACTCCGAGGCTCCAGCTGGTGACGACCTACGTGCACATATTTGTTAATAATGAAAATCTTGTGACGAATGATTGATGTGATCTTTAAGAAAAGTGTGTAAGTGTCTTGTCTTGTCAAATGTAAGAACATTAAATGCTTTATAAGGCTAGAAGGTCAATGCGATGATTGCTAGGACTTGACGCCTCAACCACGGGGATGTGGCCACGTGTAAGTTGATCCAAAGGTCATCATTCGATTTGCAATACTATAAATATCCCCACCATATAACGATAAAAAAGCTAATGAAACTTAAAATACTTGGAGCAACATATTCTCTCATTCTGGCATCTTTATTACTACTACGAATCTTGTTATTCGTCGATTGGTTTCTTATACAATTGTGTTCCGTTTCTCTCGTCGGAACCCGAACGATGACGTCTCGTGTCGTTGAGCCCCTCCCACGTTCAATCTCTAGAGTTATCCTAACCGTTGATCGGCATTAATGTGTTGGATTTGGCTTGCGTATGCACGAGTGGGCCCGACATCTGTTGATAACATTTTTTGGGGTCAACAAGTAATGTCCAATGTTTAGATAAGTTTAATTATCAAAACTCGACTTCATAAATTTCAATGAGCAATCGAAAACATGGACATAAGTTTAGTAACCATTGGGACAATCAATTTTTTAAAAAAAAAATCTAAAAAAAAACTTAAAAAATTTTTAGCCAGGGACTAAGGTATACTTGAACAAGGGTGGGCCACCTTAGCCAGGGTATGAGGCACACTTGTACAAGGGTGGGATGCCCACCCAATTTTTTTTTAAATTTTTTAAAAAATAAAATGCATGAGAACCACCTACTTGACGCAACAAATCTCTCATTCCTAATTTCAATGAGTTAGAAACCCCATTTGATACCGTCCCAAATGACGTACCAATTAATTTTCCTTACTTAGTTTAAACGTGTCGTCTTAAATAGTAATGTGGCAAGTAATGGTCATTTCCTGCAGTAGATTGATTCAATTTAATCAATTGCACACTAAAAAGTGAAATTAACAGTTATATACTAAATTGATTAAATTGGGGGAGGGGGTTGGTTCGTTGAACTAAGGAAAGCAATAAATTCAAAATAGAAAAGATTTGAGTTTTGAAATAAATAAAGTAGTTTTTTATTAAAGATGTGGAATTGTGATTGAGGGGTACTTTGTTACCACGAGAATGATTTTCCTATCAATTATCACAATGGATTTTAGTTATTTAGATTAACAACAACTCGAGAATAATTAAAAGCTCAATTATCTCAATCTCTTCTTACGTGTTAGTTGAATAAAACAAGTCATTTACTCAATTTTATTCATTAAACTACCTAGAACAAGCTCTCTATATTTAATTTAACAAAAACATTACAATAAAAGAGATGGGTTGAATTAAGGGTAAACTCACAAGTTCGGTTTACTCACTTAAGTGTTAATCCACATACAATCAATTGAAAATTCTTCATAATCTATTGAAATGTAATTGCTACAATCAAAAATATGTTTAGTTATCCATGAAATACTTAAAAATAACAAACAAAGTCTTACAATACATTAATGAAAAATAGATTAAAGAAAAAAGAAACTTATTTATAAAAAGGGAAATGGTTGAGAGTTCTTCTCCTCAATCTTGGTTCAATTTACCAAAGAAAAGCAAAGAAAAATCTGAAGAGGAAGACGCTGCCTCAGGTCCACCAAAACAGGGGCTGCAATTTCCAATTTAAACCTAATGTCTAGATTGTAACCCAAGTCCCCCAATTTTTGAAAAAAACAAAATAAATGATCCCAACCATTTAAAGAGGCGCCTGGGCCAACTTGCTGTAAAAAACAGAACTTGATGTTAATTTTGTAGCCAAATTCTCAAGATATTGCACGACAAGTCCTCTAACTTTCAAATAGTGATAAATTTGGTCCTCAAACTTTGAAAATTTTTGCATCTTTTGTTCTTTTTACTCATTTCTCTAGTAAATTCCTTATAATTATCATTCAAACTCGAGTTTTCACCTACACAATAAAAATACACAAATATCTAAATTTAATGGTCTTAATAAGTGCAAAAACTCGCACTTGCAACTCCTCTCTTCTCAAAAATCTTGCAAACCTGATTCCAATAGGCATCCAGTCGTCTACCTTCCACCACCCACCATAGGTCTCTGGCATCTTTCGTTCTCCTCTTCTATTGGAAAGGTGAGTACAACAAGTTAGTCCAATAGGTTCTTGAATTGATTTATTTATGTCCCTATCTCCAATTTTTTCATTGTTCTTGTGCTTTTGACTCAATGGTTGAAGAAGATAAAAAGGAAGACTTTATCAGGAGAAGATTAATCATGAATCATGTATGCTGAATTGTTGTAGTTTTATTACTTATTGATTAACATGATATTTTAGAATATAATTAGGGTTAGACAAAATTCTTGAACCGAATCGGACCCGACCCAACCCAATCCGAATCGAATCGAGTGGTTTTTCTTAAGTTAAATACCAAAACGAGTATTTGAATCGAGAATCAATGTGTTTTAGAGCTTGTTTGGTCTGGATTTTTTGGAGGAAGAAATGATTTTGAATATTGATATGATGGGAAATGTGTGGTTGAAAAACAAAAAAAATTATTGATGTGATGTAAAATATTATTTTATTAAAGAATGTGTGGTTGAAAAATGAGAATTGATTTACTGTAGAATTGGAGAATCCGTGCTAAACAGGCCCTTAGTTCGATTCTTAGTTCTATACCAAGAATCGAAAACCCGAATATCCCTAATTTTTTTAATCTTAAATAAATCAAATTATTTCATTTTTCTAAATAAATTTGCTGACTAATTGATTTAGCCCAAACCCAAAAAATAATTTTCATATTTCTAATTTCTAGTACAAGTCAATTAATCAATTTAAAATAAGTTTTATCTAAATCTTTTATTCTACCGTAGTGTTATTTTTGTCGTTTTGGAGAAATTGAATTGAAAGTCTCTCTTTATTATTTTGAGCTCGCTGACTTCCCCTTGCTGTGATTTTAACAGCTAAATTTATGAAGTAATCAAAAAGAGAGGGACAAAAGATATCGCGGGAATTGGACTACGTTATTTTGTAAGATGTAACATTATATTGAACTAATACAGGGATGTTATAATTATTAAAAAAATTAATTATCATACGGAACTCAAGAACTGAACCGAATCGAACATGAGTTGTTCTATAATTAAGTTTGGACATGACGGTTCCACTTACCAAATACCTAAAAATTTGGGTTCGGTTCGATTATCCTTAGAACCAAACTGGACCATGTTCAACTCTGTATAATTTGGTATTTTCTGTATATATTATTTCACCATTTTTATCTAGAAATCAAAGTCGTTTTTTTTTTGTCAATTGATTGCTCTGTGTGTGTCAAGGAATTGGGTTTGAGACCCTTGGTTGATTGACGTTAGTTGTATATATTGAGAAAGATATATTTAACGAAATTGATAATGATTTAATTATATGACGTTTTCAAAATATGTAAACACACCAGGGAACAATTATAATAATATGGTGTTACTGTGTTATATTATTTAGAATTATTTTACTATATAATTTTTGTCCATCCAAATAAAATATCCTAACTCCGCCATTGGTTTTAGCTAAACCTATGTATGGATCATGTTTATAAACACTTAAATCATTTTTTATTAACTCATTCGATTTATAAATAGTCCTCAAAATTAAATAATATTTTTATTCCTACTTCTTGTATTTATAGTAAATTATGAAAATAAGTAAATGATCTTTGGTAAATGTGTACGAGTTTCATGTGAAATAAATTGACCATTATAACAATTGAATTAAAAAAAAAAATTTGTTTGCTTGAAAACAAAGTTTTGAAAATAAAAAATTAATGAATAATGTCACTTGTACATAACTGAGTTACATACGATTTAGATGCCAAAAAGAAAGTGAGTTTTTTTTTTTTTTTGAAGAAATTCGATGTGTATATAAACAGTTATGCAAACAATAATGTAAATGTAGCGCAATCGAAATTTAATTATGTCTCCGTAAGCAACTTAATTTTTAAATTTGGATCGAGAAAATACGATACATTTAAGATCATCTTGCACCTTCAAATGAAATTCTAGCGAACTTAGCATAAAATTAAGAATTCTGCTATGTGTACAGAAGACACACCCACAGAAATTCAACAGATTAGACACAGCAGGTGGAGCCCATTTTTTTTCAATTTTTTACCCATGTGAGCTGTGAGCGGACCTAGTTAAGGCCCAGTGCAGGAGGCTTTGGGCGGTCCCAATTTTTTTTAGCAACCCAATACCAAAAAAAAAAAAAAATTAAGTGGGCCAATTATTTGGCGCAAAATGTATGATACAAGCACTGTAAATTCCAATTCATTACATTACAGTTACACAATACACCGGCCCCTGCATCAAGAGAGAATATGCACGCCCTTCACTCCTCAGCCCTTACATCTACGCCGTTGTCGGCCATTGCATCCACTGTCCACGCACCGTCAAAGACTCGCACGTCCCCTGAACTACAGAACCAGGCCCAGGCGCCTAGCAGCCGAGTCGGTAGCAGTAGGTAAGTTTTCTATAATTTCAATTCGTATTCATCTGGCATCTGCTATAGTGCGCTATTGATTGTAGAGTGTACTCAGTGTAGAGTATATGCAATGGGTATTATTGATTTATTGTTGCTGTTGGGTAACTACTAACTACCTCTCTTATTAGTTATTTATGGAGGAAAGAGGAAGTGAATAACCACTAGTGTTGACTATTGTTGCTGTTGCTGTTGAATGGTTAGTGGTTACCGGTTGGGGAGAATCTTGAAACCAAGTGTGACTGAAGGATATACATTAAAAGAAGATGGCGATGAGCAATTTAGGTCTGTTATTGTAGAGCGTTATGTTGAAGGAGGTGGGATGGGAATGGATTGGCTAATGGGCTGATTTAAAAGAACTGGTATTAAATTTAGTGGGTTTGGACTGGGTGGACTCTAAAGCTTTACATAATAAGACTCCCGGAGGAAAATTTTGAAACCAAGTATTGGAGATGACTGATGAGTGGATGAATGATAACCTTATTGTTTATGTGGAGAAAAGTATATTCTTAAAGAATGATAATGAAACGATTGTACAAAGATATCAAAGTATAAAAACTCATAAAAAACAATTTAAGGTATTTTATTTTAGTATAATGTTTGTGTCATAATTTTTTTTTTTACTTTTACTAATGCCGCCTGCACTGGAAAAATTTCCTGGGTCCGCCCCTGACTGTGAAAAAACGAGATGACTATATAGACTTATTGTAGGATAATTGCTCAATAACTTTATAGCAATTAACATTGGAGTTTTAGGAGTTTCAACAGTTTTGGAAAACCAAAAGTCCATTGAAAAAATTAAATAATGTAGCAAAACGTGGACACTCCTAAGAGGTCAATTTTTCTCCTTTCGATCCGACATTCGTGTACGCAGGTCGCGCCCGCACACAAGTTCAAGGTCCGAAGGCAATTTCGGTCCAAAATTTGCACCCCCCATTCGCGCGCACGTGGAGAGAGCCTCTATGCTACACTTGATTACACCATTCTAAAGTGCAATCATTTATAAAGTGGTTTTAATTTTCATCCATTTCCTAAAAATACTNCTAAAGTGCAATCATTTATAAAGTGGTTTTAATTTTCATCCATTTCCTAAAAATACTTACATGTCGCCACCATCACAATAACCAGTAACAATACAAACGTAGCAGTCCTACATTAACTTCAATTGGGGAAAAAATGCTAACAATATTTTTGTATCGCACATGCATTTTCTATTATTATGTATTCAATAGAGTTAAAACAGTTCACGTAAATGTCCAAGAAAGTAATCAATTCAATCAGATTACCAAAAAAAAAATCTAATATGATAACAACCATCGAAGTACAAGTAGATTACTGATTATTTGAGAAAGTTCAAGAAATAAATTATTTTTCGTACATTTAATAAATAAAATACAAAAAAATATATATATATCAAATTTAAGCACATATCATACCTCAAAACAGAAAATGAGAAAAGTGTAATAAGAGACGAAAACCATAAATATCAACCTTAAAAGTTGAATTGTATCAACCGATTAATAGCATATCTTGTCGGAAATTGCCTGTAACCTTTCCAAGCAAAAATAATAAAATAAAATCTTTCAAAAAGTTTCATTGTATTGATATGGAAATAATGAAACAAATAGCAAACCCATCTACCATACCCAGATTCATAGCAAAAAATTGACATTAGTTAACAAAATACTTTATTTCAATCATTATTTTGAGCAATCTCTTTCTCAATCTCATGTATCACATGATGAAAACTACAAACCTTGCAAAAAAAGGTCACAGGATGGTCAGACGAAATTTTTTTGACGAAATTTGAACAACATATAGAGAGAAGATCGTAGGGAAGAAAATTCAAAAGATAGAATAAGAAAAGGAAAAATCATGCACGATATGGGTTGTTATGTGGGGAAATGGAGGAGCAAGGAGGTATGGTTGGTTGAGTGGAAGAATGGAGAAAGAGTAAAAACAAAGTTGCGTGTGTCAGATTCAAAGCGTGTAAAAATTCCCCATACGGCATCTTTTCTTGAAGGGCGAAAAAAAAACTGAAAAAATGAATTGGATATTGATGAACTAACAAATGTCCTTCTTGAATAGTGCCAAAGTTAGTCTCTTTTATATTGTAGCGAAGTGAGATAGCTAATACATTTGAACAAAGTGATCTAATAGTGACAAGCTAAAGTTCAATGACTAAATTTAAATTGAGATAGAAGTTCAACTAACTAGTGAGCAATTTGGTGACTTCAAATTCCATGCTAGATATATTTTCTAGAAAGATACCCTGCACTCTTGTTTATACATTATAGATAAATACTCAAATCTCATTTTATATATACTTTTTTGAGGGATCATTGAGTACCACTCGCTTATCAATCACTCATTTCTCGTCATTCATATTTCAAACGGTTATAAATACTTCCATTCTTTATTGGTTTAAAAAGAAAATTTCAGTTGCTTTTTGTTTTTTCGTCGATGGTTAACTTTGCTTTAAACATCATTTCTCTTAGCCTCTATTTGGAAACAATTTAAAAATAGTTTAATTTATAAAATAAATAATTGATAAGCGGATAATATTTGTGGATTCATTGAAATGCGTGGTCGAACAATTATGATCTCAATTTAAGAATCTTTCAAATATTTAAAGAGGATATCTTGATAACATTACTTGCACATTTGTTGTTTAATTTTAATTTTAATTTTAATTTTATTTTTTTGTCCTAAAATCATGTATGAGGTTCTAATTTCATTTTAGTTTGGTTTGCTATGACAATCTCGTTACAAAGGTTAATATTTTGTTCATGTGCCACAGACGTATTACGTACGACAATATAATCGTTAGCTATGGATTTTGAAATATTTGCATCTTTAAAATTGTAAAAATCAAGTTCACATAACATGCTGCAGCCTATGGTGTTGGAAACACATTTCAATTGGAGTAACAAGCACAAGTTTGCATCGCCATCTACCCAATGTAGTAAAAGTCACAAGCAAGCATAAAAATATTCAATAGGTCACATAGAATACGAAGTTAAAAATTTGTGGTAAAATTGTCGTTGAGGAATAATTGAAGTGAAGAGTTGGAAAAATCACGTGAATGATTAAAGTGAAACTTCCTTGAAAGATAGGTGACCTCCAAATAATATGTGGCACCTTGTTTTCGTGGGGGATTAAACCCCCTTTCGACAATCATTATTTGAGAATTCTTTATTGAAAAATACTATTTAGCCTGAAGAAGAAAACCAGATTCAAAACCAGAGAATTAAAAATTAATGTGTAGTCTATTTTACCCTTATTTCTCTATTTTAACTATTTTCCGCAATTTTACCCCAAAATTGGTATCATAGACTAGTAACGAAACTGAAGAAAATTTTAGGAACTTTAGAAATATATTTTAAAATAATAAAAAAGATAAAATGATTTTTGAAAAATTACAAAATATTAGTATATTAACTAATA
>CAIGRO010068434.1:0-10878 GCA_903798355.1 Fraxinus baroniana
ATGTATAATACTCAAAACATAACAAGAAGAAAGTAGCTTTACCATGGAAAGGATATTCAACTTGCTTAAAGCATTTCCAAGCCCTTCCTGCATATTTTCAGCAGTTTATACTTACCAAGGGAAGTAAGCCAATTCTCAGAAACACTACTCAAAAGACTTGGAAAGGAACCAATCGAGTCCGAAAGTTTTACTTATCTATGACAATTTTATATATACCACATGAGGGTATTTCTCACTCACTTGTCCAATGATAGGAGATAACAATCTGTCTGAAAAGTATCAAGAACGTTGTGAATTCAAGAAAAAAAAAAGGCTATCAATTCCTACTTCATGACTCAAATGAGCTTAGAATACAACATACCGGAGAAGAACTCCGCGCTGGGCGGAGGGTAACTCTGCACCGTGCAGAGTGCATACTCCGCACAACACGGAGTGTGGAGTGAATTCTCCACGTTGTGCGGAGTGAATACTCTCCGCCCTATGAGAAGTATTCACTCCGCATAGCGCGAAGTGATACTCCACGCAATGCGCATGGAGGTGTACTCCGCGCACTTCGTGGAGTGTGACTCCACGCTATGTTTTGCTATAAAAAAATACTTTTATATTTTTGAAATTACTAATTTATTTCTTTTTTTTTTTTAACCAAAAAATCAAAAATGAGCTTTTCATTATTCTACTTAATTAAATTTGGGTAATAATATTTGCTTACATTTTACACAAACTAAATACAATTTCACATATTAATGATTTAATTCAAAAACATTAATAAAAATTATAAAACCTCACAAAGATTTCCTTTCGGGGGCGTTGCCCAATATTATTTTTATTTTTGCCAAAAAATGAACATTTCATTATTCTACTTAATTAAATTTAGGTGATAACATTTGCTTACATTTTACACAAACTAAATACAATTTCACTTATTAATAATTTAATTCAAAAACATTAATAAAAATTACAAAAGCTCACAATTGTTTACAAATCATATTAATACTAGAAAATATTAAATTCTATTAGATATTAATCATTACAATTTTTATGTTTGAATTCAGAATAAAAAAAAAAAGCAAAAAAATTGGTTCATCCTCACTAAAAAACACAACTTCATTCATACATACACGAAAATCAGAATTCCTTTCGGGGTCGAGGGCGTTGCCCCCAAACCCCTACTAGGGGCACTGTCCACTCGACCCCCGCAACCTGATTGGGCTGTAGATCCACATTTCGAAGCGGCAAACCATTTGCATAATAATAATAAATAAATTATAAAAAAATATATTGTCTCCAAACTAATGATTTTCTGCTAAATTTGAAATTTACTCAACAAGGTGGTATTCCGATAGCCTCAGTAAAACTTTAGCAATAAAATCCAGAGTTAGTGATTATGCAGACACTTAAATTATTTTTTTCTCCATTTTTTTAGTTTTAAGATTGTGTCAACATATCATTCTAATGGAAGACTTGTGCATAACCATTGAAATACTGAGGTCTGATTCTAAGTATTTCATGGATTCATTTTTCAGACATGTATATTTAACAATGAAAAAAAATGTTATTTGTATCGTTATTGTTTTGAAAAACTCTAACATAACTTACTCTTCTATTCCTTAATGTTACACTTTGTCAATGATTTTCCCGACACTAAGTCATTAACATTTTGTAATACAAAAATCCATCAATTCTTAGCATTCAAAACGCTAGCATAAGTTTCAAAATAACACAATCCGTGCATTGTACAGGTCAAAAACTAGTATATAGATGCGGTGAAAGAAGGATTAATTGTAATTTTCTTATAATGGATGCAGCCTCCGTGTGTTTTACCTAGGTGGTTAGGGTTTCGTACGTTTGAGAAATGTTTAAATGACTAATATGCCACTTAACCCGACCCTATTTTATCTTTTGTCAAAAATAAGTAGAAAACTATATTGAGAGTTTTTCTTTTAAAAATATTAATTTCTAACAAAGTTAAAATATATTTTGGAAAATAAAGGTATAAGTAACTTTTTATCTGTCAGTGTTTAAGATTAAAAATGAATTTTAATTTATCTAAATTTATTTGCAAATAATTTTTTCTGATTTTACATTTTTAAGCATAATCAAACATGTTCTTTTAATTGATAAAATGAATTTTTATTGTTTTACAATATCGAGATCAAAAATCATAAATATTTTGTTCAAAATTATTAAAAATATTGTGTTCTTTCGTCCCTTGTTTTGAAGTAGAACCATTTAATTTTCATAGACGTAAGAATAAATCAAAAGGTTTGATGAGATGGGAACCCAAATGCTTTGCGAAGTTGTTTGGACTAAAGAAAACGTCTTAAAGTACTTATAAGTTAAATTGTACTTATCATGACCTTAAGTATGTTTTACTTACCTGATATAAACTTTTTTTCATTTTTTTTTATCAACTATGTCTCTATTACTATGATTTCGTGCTACAATTATTTAATCCCCAATAGTTACAAGATTTGTCCTCTTGCGACAATAATTGGCTACTCCATTATATTTTTACAGTTTATTTTCCTAACTCAAATTAGTTTTGACAATATCCTTTCGAGCTTGAGGTGATATCAAGTATATTAAAATAGAAAGACCAATATGGTCGGTCGATTACAATTATATCTCCATATTTTTAGGACTATATTAGGATTTATGTTATATTGATAATTCTTTAGATAAAATGATTATTATAAAAGAGTTATAAAAATCAATGAGTGTTTTTAGGTTTATAGATTAACTAAGAGTCTTTGGGTTCAAGTATAGAATAAAGAGAAAGAGTCTTACGTTAGTTTGTCGTCTAGTTGATTCTCAAGCGGAAAAATCAGAATTATTGTCACTCGACTATCATTCGAGCTACGCACCTATCGCTCGCCTGTCATTGAAGCGACGATATTATATGTGAAATCTTAGTTCGCAGTTTTCAAAAGTTCTATATATCTTATACTACCAAATACCTCTTATTATAAATACATAATATCCACTACGTTTTTGGTGAGTGGTTGATCATTATTTTACATCCTCGTAACATCAATCTAAAATCTAAGAACACATCCAAACATTGAGATTAATTTTTTTATTCTTAAGATCAATCAACTACAAATTGAGAAAAATTGAAACCCATTTTGGGTTGAAAATAATTTTTAGAATAGTGATTGATGTAAGAATGTGTGGTGGAAAAGTGATGAAAAGTTTTTGATTTGTGTGTAATATTATTTTATTAGGAGAATGTGTGGTTGAAATGAAAAATAAGAATGAGAATGAGAAAGAGAAATAAAAGAAAGGGTGTCAAACGAGGGCTATATGTGAAATCTTAGTTCGCGGTTTTCAAAAGTTCTATATATCTTATACTACCAAATACCTCTTATTATAAATACACAATATCCACTACGTTTTTGGTGAGTGGTTGATCATTATTTTACATCCTCGTAACATCAATCTAAAATCTAAGAACACATCCAAACATTGAGATTAATTTTTTTATTCTTAAGATCAATCAACTACAAATTGAGAAAACCATTAAAGTCAAATAATTCAAAACACCTACTTTCTAGATATAATTAGGAATGCACTTTCTCAATAACTTTTAAAGATTGTTGAAATTTGAGGAATGTTGGACCAAAAGAAAAATGAATAGTACAAGAACAAGATGTTCTAGTAATACATTGAAGATAGACAATTCCAGAAGATCTAGAGCAGGTGTGAGTGAAGCACGTTCCACCGGGTTTTGAAGATTGCAGGAATTAGATCAGTGAGTTAAGTGAATTTTCTAGGTTGCATTATGTTGTAAGTTCTTATTATCTATAATGAAAACTACTGAGTTGTTCATGAAGTTTTTACCCAATTAAGGGTCTTCTGCATTAACAAATCTTGTTTTTTACTGCTTTACTTACAATTGTGACAATTCAATATAGGATAAAATTGATTTTATTGACTAAATATCTATAAAAATTAAAAAGTGACTTGTTGGTTTTAATGGTAAGTTTAATTCCGCATTATTTACTTACAAGGTAATTTCAGGGTTGAACTAATAACTTTCAAGTGGTATCAGAGACCAAATTCATTCTCTAACCCTAGTTTTCTAGATTAATAGCTCATTATCTGTCCCGTCATATTTTGATGACAGTAATTATGCATATTGTAAAGTTAGAATTGGAGCCTTCCGGATATCTATGTATGGTGGTATTTGGTGAGCGTAGTAAGTGGTTGGGCTGCCCCATTCTAGAACCGTTAATGATGCTATCATCCCCACTCCTATAGCTTATTAGTCGAAGACTAATTTATATGAGTTTAATTGGAATAGTAAGGCATTACATGCTCTATTTATGGCTGTCACTGGAAGAGTTTAAGCGTGTGTTTATGTGTGAGGTTGCTAAAGAGGTTTGGAATATTTTACAGACCACACATGAGGAAATTTAGGATGTTAAGAATTCTAAGTTACAAATATTGATAACAGGTTTGAAGAGATTATGATGAATGATGACGAGACTTTCGATAACTTCTATACGAATTTGAATGATGTAGTCAATTCTAGTTTCAACCTAAGTGAGAGAATTCATGAGCCTAAGATTGTCTGGAAAGTCCTTAAATCAATGCCTAAGAGATTTAGGCTTAAAATCTCGGCTATAGAGGAGAGTAAGAATATAAATGCTATTAAAGTTGAAGAATTGGTCGGATCCCTTCAGACTTATAAACAAACATTAGTTAAAACTAATAAAGATAAGTATTTGACCCTGAACACTGTTGGGGATGATTATCATGATTCTTTTGATTCAGAATCACTTAATGATGATGAAATAACTTACTTTGTTAAGAATTTTAAAAAAATGTTTAGAAATAAAAGAAGACTAAACAGAGACATAGATGAGATTACAATGAGTCTAGAAAGAAATCTAAATATGTGAGATGTCATAAGCATAGTTGTCAGACCCGACCCGGACACTGACTCGGACAATGCAACGAGTCAGCGGGTCAGTGGTTTGACCGGTGACCCGGTGGTTAGATCGGCTGGTCAATGCTTGTTAAGTATATTATTATCTATTTATTGAATAATAAAATTTTGACATATATTAATACTAAATAAATTAACCTTATGTAATTTAGGTGACTAAAGATTAATTTTTATGTCAAAATTCAATAAATTGTAAATCATGTATAATGAAATATGGATTTGAAGCAATAAACAATCACCAATCAAAGATAAATTTATGTGACGACAGTAAACAAGATAGTTTTCTATACTATAAGTATACTTTTGCAAGAATAACTGGACAATTATTATCTATTTATTGAATAATAAAATTTTGACATATATTAATACTAAATAAATTAACCTTATGTAATTTAGGTGACTAGAGATTAATTTTTATGTCAAAATTCAACAAATTGTAAATCATGTATAATGAAATATGGATTTGAAGCAATAAACAATCACCAATCAAAGATAAATTTATGTGACGACAGTAAACAAGATAGTTTTCTATACTATAAGAACACTTTTGCAAGAATAACTAGACAAGTCATTTAATTTAAAACTCTGTTTTTTAGTCTTTGCGCAAGTATCATTTTCCTTCAAACTATTCTAACATTAATTAGTTTAAAAAAAAAAAAAAGGAAATCGGGCCTTTTTGGATATTATAAAATGTGTTCATAATTCCATATTACATATCACATGGTAAATCGTGCCTTTTTGCACAAATACTGTGTTTTTCTCTGCACTTCCATGTGAGAACCAGAAAAAGAAAGCAAAATTAAAAAGTACACTCTACGATGAAAACTAGCGATAAATTTCTAGTTCTCCACCCTTCGATTCACAAGCCAAGCGACGAAGGCGGTGGATCTACAGTTCCACCGTCTCATCGCACTTGGCTTCTCATTTTTATGCTTTTCTTTACTATTACTCTCGCTTTCACTCTCATAACCACTAGGAACGCCGCTGAACCTCCGTCGGCGCTACTACACCATCTTATACAACTTGAAATTCAAACTTTGGATTCTTTGGAGGCTTCGATTTCAACTGCCGCGGCATCGATCTCTACTGGAATGAGGGAATGCGTTTTGCCTTGTAGGTTTTTAGGAGTTGGGGCCTTTTATTATACAGAGTGTTGGACCGGTCGGGTTCCATGGTTTTTGGGCCACCGGTTTAGTGGAAACCTGACGGTTCAGCTGGATTTTAAGCGGGCAGCCTGCATATTTAAAAAATGGAGTTGCTCGGACCGGACTATGGTCTGGTTCGATGGGTTCCGGGTCGGACCGGCCTGTCCGGTCCGAGTTTAATAACTATGGTCATAAGTGTCAATGTTTTGGCCACTATAGAAGTGAGTATCCTAACGGTAAGAGAAATTAGGGTAAAACTATGAATGCAACTTTCGCTGGTGACGAGTCTAGTTTGGATAATCAAAGTCCGCTCATGAGGAGAGTGAAAAGTTTATGGCCTTCACTGCTAGGATTAAAAGTGAATCTGATAAAGATGGTGAGAAAGTTAAGAAAGTAGATACTGGTGAGCAATCTGAAGAAGATTCTGAAGATAAGGAAGAGTCAGTTTTAAGATTTTTTAAAACGTGTTTGATTGTCATTTTGAAAAATTATTTCTCAAAACAAAAATTAAAAAATATGTTTGTCTTGAAATCTTGAAAAATTGTTTTATGACAATTTATTCCATGAAATTTGATTATTTAGTAAAAATAAAATAATTTTATGTTAATATAATATCAAGTGATATTATAATTTTATTTTATTTTAATTTTTTATTGTTAAAAATTTTATTTAACCGTGTGTTTTCCATTTTTTAAGTGTTTTCAAAATTTTCAATAAAAACATTCAAAACGTTAAAAATGTATTTTGAATTTTATGTTATAAGTTTAACCATGTTTTTGAAAATACATTTTCAAAAATATTAGACCAAACATAATTTCAGCACTTTACAAAACTGAAAAAAAAAAAAACATTAAAAACAGCAAACCAAATGCACCCTAAATCTTTGAGAATAATAGTTGTGGTGAATTGGTCCAATCATGCATGCTCAACCCTCTAGTCGACTTTTATCAAGATATCCTCAATCTTCATAAAACTTTACATTGAATTCGTTGGTTAACTACCTCCTATCAGAATCAAGATCGTGGAATATCAACCATAATCAAATTTAACCTTTAATTTTGATTTGCCAAACCATTCGTTAATTGTCCAACCAAGGACGGATATATTACAAATTAACTAAAAATGTAACTAGAAATAGTCATAGTGGACTATTTCTAGTTGATTTGTAATGTATTTTTCATTTTCGCCCCCCACCCACCCAAAATTTTGACGCCGCAAAATTTTGAATTTTTTTTTCCATTAATTACAAAAATCTTATACTTAAATAAAAGATCCAAACTGATTAATTTGTGTTCATTAATTACAAAAATCTTAGATGTAAAAGTTAGACTTTCCATTAATTTGTGTTTTGTATCGACAAACTGATTGTCTTTTTGGTCAGTCAATCTAGTTTGCCTATTTTGGTACTCAAAATCGTCGTTTTCAATCATCTTCTAGTTAAAAAAAATCTCAGGGGTGGAACCCTCGGGAGGCCCCCCTCCACCTCCCGTATTTTCGCTCCCCCAACTAAAAATCCTGGCTACGTCCCTGTGTCCATCTCAATCCAGTCAACATCCTAATACAAATTAGTTGATAATTGAAATGCAAAAGTTAGATTGAATTATTCTCTTTCACATGCAATTGTCAATCATAGGAATTATGCAATCAAATTTATTCCTTTCCTTTACCCTTTTTGACTAAATCCCATAATATAAAAATAAAAAAAACTGCAAATGTGAATTGACAGCACAACATGATTGGATGCAAAAATTTGTCCAAGTCTAATTTAATGCAATCATTTTAACACCAACAATTCTATTCACAAACCGTTTATCAATGCAGTGCGAATAGAGTATGTGCGAAGTTTGATGTGCTTCGAGTAATATCTTTGTGAACTATATTATAAATAATAATTCAACTATTTTCAATAATAATTTGAAGTTCCCTGGTCATAAATGACGTCATAAGTTGTGTACTTGATGATTCGAGTATAGTTGGGCACAATTTGTGACGTGATCAAAATATATCGTTCACAGATGTATATAAAGTTGGATGTTTTATGTTGATAAGACTGCATTGTTCTTATTGAAATTTGTCAAAGTCTTGAAAATAAGCAATAATATATTTGGTGCACATTGATCATGACCGCATGGATGACTTGTGACAACTAGAAATGAGACTCCACTCGATCATCGAACTAGTTACCTAATTCTGAGCGAGCAATATACATTTGATTGCTAGTTCAAGTTCTTTGAGGATCCAATGAGTGAAGTCTTAATTGGAAGATTGATTCGCTACCTTGAGAATAAGAACAAAACAAATAGAGATCATACACTTGCAATAGATGAATTCGTTAATCATTACGATGAGACGATCACCACTCCAACGCATTCTCTATAGGCATTTGAACCCGAGTTCAATGGTGCAAGGATGAGATTGTTGGACTCTATGGTGTCATTTATTCACAACGGGCTTACCTTATGAAAATGGGTCTCGGAGGACTATATATGTTGAGAGGGCAAAACACTAATTTTGCGAGTTTTAACATATGATGACCTGGAGATGACTTGTGGAGTGATGATTGGAGGATATTGTTGTTGGATTATGATTTGCTTCCATAATTGTCACTCGACTTAAGAGTGCAATTTCGACTCTTTGGAAGAATGAGCCGAGAATAATATATGTATCTTAATTGATAAAGAGTTGACCCAATTAAAAATATCTATTGGAGCTCGAGTTTTGTGAGTCCAATTAGATCCGTTTCTCGACTATAATATAGGCGCGAGACTTAATTAACCTACTACAATACAACATGTTAGGTATTTAATGTAATTGGAAAGTCTGTGAACAAAAAAGACTAAAGTTGATATGTTATAAAAAGTCAAGGAATAGTGTACAATTAGTGAAAGCTGTGATATTTTAGGTCTAGGGTTCGAGAATGGGAAAGAAGGATAAATGGTGAGAAACTTAGCCAGAATGTCGCCAATATTTGGTTCGAGCGTCAGAAATAGAAATTTCATCGCCCGCCTGTCGCCTCACCTTCGCTCGAACGACAGTGCTATTCAGGAATTTTTTAATTCATTTTTTAAAGACTTTTTGTCCGGCCCATTCATTCCCAAACCTAGATATAAATATCAAAACGCCTCTGAACGTTTTTTCTAAGGTTGATTATTGAGCAAACACTTGGCTTTTCATATTCTTTTTATCTTTTGAGATTTCAACCTTCATTATTTATAGTGAATTGTTCTTGGTGTTGAGAAAAACACTATATTGCTTCTTCCTTCATATCTGTCAGAGTTCTGAAGATCAAGGGAAGTGACTTGAGTTCCAGTCGTTGAAGAACGCGGTGTCCTTTGTGAATCCACATGAGATGGACGATTTTACAAAGTTGAGAGTTGCTGCAGAAGAGCGCAATCCAGGATAGCTTTGAAAACTGCAGCTGAGAGTTGGTGCAGGAGCACATAATCTAAGAGAGCTGTTGGAATTGCAGGCGAATGTCAGATATTAAGTGTCGGCGTCTAGTTCGGTAGACTTTAATAAATCGTTTATAGTAGATTGTTGACCGGTAGAAAGCCTGGAGTTTTCATCCAATTGGGTTTCTCCGTGATCAATTCTTTTGTTAATTTATTGCTTATTTAACCGCGGTATTTTAACATAGGAATAATTGAATTGCATGATTAACCTTTTAGAAAAATAATTAATAGTGACTTGTTGCTATTTAATTGTTAAGTAATTTTAATTTCACATTATCACCTATTCATTCCCCTCCAGGTGTTTTTAGGGTTGAACTACTTATTTTCAATTGGTATCAGAGCCTTATTTCAATTCCTGATCCTTAATAAATTCTAGATGAGTCAGTCGTTGTCTGTACCTCCATTTTTCGATGGAAGCAATTATGCTTATTTGAAAGTTCTTATGAGAGAGTTTCTTAAAACTTTGGATTAACGTATTTGAATTAGTGATAAGTGNCATAGTTTTCAATTTACTATATAATGTGTTATTAGGTGAAACTCGTAAAATGGAAATGAAATTGAAAGAAAGAAACGAAAAATGGCGAGATCCAAAGTTGAGAGCTAAAGTGTAAATACTCAAAAGTTGTGCAGAAGCTCATGATGAAGATTTAAGAATGCTAGAGGTCAAATGGATGTAACTAAAGATCAAAAGGAGTGAAAATAAATCAATTTTCAACTGCAAGGATGTCCAAATTTTTAGTCGGAAATTGAAACCCATTTTTGGCCTAGTAAACGTTCGAATTGGAAAAAACATATTTATCAAAGTTGTAGCCCTTTGCGTTATCTTTCCAAATCATTTTGAATCGCCTTAATGAAATATCGAAAGAATAAGATATCACAAAAATACTGAAACAGATGCAGGTTGGACAGCAACTCAGCGTCCAGCTTCTACAAAACCGATTATTTTCAGCAAGGTGCTGCCACCATAGCGCCCAGGCACTGCCTTGAAATTTGTCGCTTCACCCAGGCACTGCACTGCCAATTTTTAGGGCCGCGAGACGCCCAAAAAAAGACTCCAAATTGGTCAAGAATGTGTAGAGAAGTATAAATAGACCTAAGGAGACACTAATAGAGGGATTCCACACATTGAAATAGAAAAGATACAACTATAGATTGAGGATCACAATTCAATGCAGGAAAACATCAATGGATTCAAGTTTTGAAATATTGATTGGAATAAGAAGGAGATTTTGATGCAAGTTTTATTTATTTTTCTACATCTATATTCAAAACCAGGTGATGTATTCAATATCAACTCTTTATTTTTCTTCTTTATTTATTATGAGTAGCT
>CAIGRO010068468.1:0-15495 GCA_903798355.1 Fraxinus baroniana
ATATAATTTTTACACTT
Organism: Fraxinus baroniana; assembly: GCA_903798355.1. Classification (NCBI taxonomy): domain Eukaryota; kingdom Viridiplantae; phylum Streptophyta; class Magnoliopsida; order Lamiales; family Oleaceae; genus Fraxinus; species Fraxinus baroniana. The sequence continues at coordinate 18 of CAIGRO010068468.1, forward strand.
AAAAACAACTCTTTCTTTCCATCTCTATCATATGTGGGACAAACAACATCCAAAAAACCCATATTTCTATACAAACTCTCCAACAATTCTCACTTAATTTGATAAAAAGGAAAAACCGCACGATGAAGATGACGATTGTGCAGAAAATATAAGAGTAATAAACAGTTGGCCAGTAGAGTTGTTTAATGATTATGATGCTGCAAATCTATGATTGAATCCGAGTGTTCTATTGTGATCGATTTCTACATGATCGAAAAATCAACCAAGAAAAAGAAAATGCGCCTGATGGGAAAAATCAAAGAGCTGAGAACATTGGAAAAGATAAACATGGGTCGAGTTTCAAATATAACAGAGTTAACATTGATCAAGCAATAGAGGAACAGGCTCAGTTACGTTCAATTAAATAGAATGGATTGCCCAGCTTAAATACTGTTCTGTATACATTATACCAATAAGTATACAAATGCTGAAATGCAATTATACCAATAAGTATACAAATGCTGAAATGCAATTATACCAATAAGTAACATGCCTGCATGTAAATATATCCTATCAAGATGGCATCACAAAAATTCCGAAGGTGAAGAGTGTGAATCAGTAAAACAATTAAGCAAGTTGATACAAAGTGACAAATGCTAATACAACATTAGTGGACATAAGGTATACGAAGGAATGCCATTAGTTTAGAAAATAGAAGCATTTAGAGACAAATAAATGATGTAAAGAATAGCCTATAGCGATCCTTTCTTTTTGTTTTGATTCTTAGGAGGTCGAAGAACACTCCAGTCCAGCTTTTCATGCTTGGTTTTCTTGTGAGAATTATGACTGCCATTTGGAGATGATTGTTGATTGGCTCGAAAAATTTTCTGTGACTTATTTGGATATGTTGTGCTAGAGACAACATTGCCTTGCTTCCTTTTAAGATCTCCATTTTCATCATATCTCAAACTATCTGGTTCAGAAATGTCTAACCCGCTTTGTACATTCTCATTTTCTCTGTAAACAAGGGACCCCCCCCCCCCCCCGGTGAATGATATAGGTCAAGGAAGACATAAATTCTTGGGCCATACTTCTTGCACAAGTAATGCTCAATGTATAATCAAGCAAAGATGCATTCTAATTTCTTTTCATGGATAATATCGCCAAAAGGGCTTACGAGTAGATCTAGACAATACAAAACAAACTCAACAGGGTCCCATGCAGTTTGAATAGAAGCAATAGGCTTTAATTTCAACTCAAGTGCAAGTACAGTAAGAATCGAAAAGAAAACTCCATTATCTCATGGTTAATTTATTTGTTTTCCCACTGTCAATTTTGGGTGATAATAAAAAATAGCTCTATTATTAATTGCAGATGTTTATGGGAAGGACATGAAGTTCAATTAGTGTTCATTTTCCTATAACCATTACAATGTGAAAAAAATAAGATAAAAGGAAAGCAGGTTGAAGCAAATAACTAAAAATTGGCATGCTAAGCAATAGAAGGTGGCACCTTCTCATGTGACACGTGTCTAGTTTGGAGGAAGATCCTAAAAATCAGGTCAGATCTAAGTATTATCCTTTGCAAGTAAGTCAATAGCAAATTAAATTTTGTACCATTGATGCAAAACAGGAAAGATAAAGAGAGAAACAAATAGAAGGAAGAGAGAAAAAAACAAAAAAAGAACAAGAATTGGGAGAGAAATCTAGAGTAAATCAATTTCGCTTAATATCACCGATAATTGTCTATATTTTGAAATCCAAAAATTGATCGATTATAAATAATAACTACTATTACAAGAAAATAAATGATAACATACATCTACATTTATGCGTAGACTAAGGGCGTGCTTTTGAGTTTTGACCATTCTCCAATGGAATCTTCATCAATAGTTTACATACATTGGAACTAGGGACTAACAGAGAAACCCCATAGAAAATGAGCTTACTTGAAAGCTTGCTAAAATAAGCCCCTGTTTGAGCCATTTTTCCAAATTCATTTTCAACTACACATTCTTCCAATAATATAATATTGCACGTAAACCCAAAACTTTTTTACTTTTTAACCACACATTCTTCAAAATAACTATTAGAAAATCTATTTTTTTCAAAAAAATGGGGCTCAAACAAACCCTAAGTAATTATAAGCATCAATAGAAAAGTATCAAGCAAATATCTTGTGAAACAGAAATTGTCACGAGTTCATGTCATCCATCTTAAATCTTAAGGGACGGTAAAAAAGCAATTTTTGGCAAAATTTGTCCACTAAAAAACAAAATTTAAGACATGATAAGCTCTTATATTCAATATCTAAATATCGCGTCAATAATGATAAAAAAGTAAGGGAATGAAACCTGGTAGATATTGTTTCACTTTGTTGGCCAGAATTCATAGTAGAGGCTTCTGGTTGATGACCTTCATTGAGTTTCTACCAAATCAAACTTATGGTGTAAGATGGCCAAAAATCAAATTATAAGAGTAATTAAATATTATGCTACCTCTTATACTCACATCAATAGAAGGGTTAAAACATAGAAATGACATCCGACCTCTTGTTGCCACAGGTTGGGGATCCCCTTCCACAATAACAACACTGCATTTGAACATAAAGTGGAAAAAATAAAATAAAATAGATTATTCTGGTATTATAAAGAAAAGAACGTGGTTATAAAATGAGAATAGTAATATTTATATTTCAATATAGCATTTGATTCCGGACATATAAAAACAAAAATAATTAGACAAAGATGTGATCCCAGAGGAGATTACTTATATATATCTACCGAAAGCTGATTTCTGAGTACGGTAATGAAGGCTAGGCAGATAGAAAGTGGAAGTGCAGGTGAAACTATGCTCATTCCTCACAAAGTGGAGGCTTAAGACTAGGCAAAGGACTAAAAAGATTAAATATAGCCTAAACCATAATTTTTAATAACGAGGAAACAAAGGTAACTACTAAACACAAACAAAAATAATATTCCTCGTCTTCCGCTAAATCTCTCTCCCCCTTTCCCTTCTATCTCCTCTTTCTTGTATTGAACAAGGTATAACATAAGAAAAATAATTTTCTCCCTCTTCCATTAATTCTCTTAATCCTTTCCTTTCCTTTCCCTTCCCTTCCCCTCCCCTCCCCACTCTCGTCTCTTGTAACAAAACAAGGTACCTCAAAACTTATATACTTTCAGGCTTAGAAAAACTCGTATACTTACCCTAACGTAAATGTTCCACTCCTCCGTTCCTAGGAACAATCATAGGCTACTATCCGTTTAAACAAAAATGTTATCTTCTATAAATTTCATTTTCAAGTTTCAAAACGGAAGCAAAAATATGACAAGGCATCCCCGTCATCTATCACGTAAGGTTCACAACAGCCACAGATCAAATTTGTAAAAGTCATATCTAGATTTGTAACTGTGGATGCCCATAGCTGTTACAATTTGACGCCAAACTGAAACAAGCGTGTAGATCCATTATGATCAAATTTCCATAAAGCACGTCACTTCTCCTCGCTTCAATGAGACCAAGTGTATTAAACTACAATATGAACAATAGGATTAGAATTTCCTTCTCGATTCAGGACAATGGCAGAAACGTGATTTAGACGTTTGCATCGTGGAGGCTTTCTTTGTCTAATTAATCTCTTTTGTACTCATAGAAAGAAAGAGTTTCAAGCAACCATTAGCCAATGTTTTCAAGTAAAGTATCGACCAAATATATAAAATACCAACTACACGTGTCTAGATGCACCTAGATAACATAAGGTTACTAAACATAGTTAAACGTGATCAAACTGCATATGAATGAGAGTTTTCTTTAAATTGCAAGTAGACCACATTGAAGAAACATAAAAATTGCTTAGCTTTAAATATGTAAAAAAGGAGGAAAAATTGAAATATAAAGATAAAATACCATTTTTTAGGGATACCAGATGAAGAGAAATCTCCAGCAGGTGTGACCTCTTCTTCCTTCTTACCTTTCTCCTCTTTCGGCGCTGACCTTTGCATAAACTGTAAAAAAACATAAAGGAAAAACGAAAAGAAGTTGAAATCAAAAGTAACAATATTGAGCTCATCGCGTCACGAAAGAATAAAGCAAATCAAAAAATACCCAGATTAATTAAATGAAAACCCAGTTCAATCGAATAATATATCACATTTTAAACAAGAAAAAGAATTAACATACTGATATTTAAATACCTTCAAGTTCTTTAAAGTGTTGGATAGCTCTCTCTTGGTCATTGTTAATTCTGAAAGCGAATTTCAGTACTAACAAATACCTTATCTTTTTGTTCGTTTTACGTCTGCGCGTGTGAGTTAAGAAGAAAGTGAGTGCGCGCAGGCACTGTATACGTCCGAAAGAAGAGACGGCGAGCTCGACGAGGGTTGCGGAATCCAAAATTGATTTTAGGACCGTTTGCGGCCAAAACAAAAAATTACATGTAGGGTCCATAATCTATTTAAAATAGATTAAATAGGTCATCAATTTTCAATTTGTAATACACAAGTCTCTGACTTATAAAGAGTAAATTTTTAGTACACTGTTTTCGTCAACTTAACTGTTAAAAATTCCACCATTTGATTGCCATCCCTTTCTCGACAATCATCCTAACCAACCCCATTTTCACAATTTTACCAACCGCCACGGGAATCCAGTAATATCTCAAAAGGGTTGTGCTATGTGTACCATAATGTACACACAGCATTTTCTATCTCAAAAACTATTCCATTTTGATCCAAGAATAGTGACATGTACTAAATATGTTTTGTCCAAGTCAAAGAACTTACATCGAAGAATTCTAACAAATGAAGATTCACATGAAATTCAACAATTTTGAACCACGAAACGTTGAGTTTCCACTTTGGTATAACTAACCAAAAATTAAAATTATTTAGGGTGTTTGAGCCACATGATTTTGGAAGAATGTATTCTGAAATAATGGATTAATAGAGAATGTGTGGTTGGAAAAAAAAAAGTTATTGGTGTAATGAAAAATATTATTTTATTGAAAAATGTATGGTTGAAATTGAATATAATAATAAAAATGAAAATTTTAATATGTACAAAACAGGAGCTTAATATTCGTCAGCAAGTGCTAAACCTAATTCAAAATCAGTAGCGTTAGATGGATTGCATTTGATATGTAGTTTGGACATGGAGTCCTAGTTCTCAAGGGAAGGTATATCCTATAGGCTAGTCAAAGGGCATCACCCCCGTTATTCAGAATTCACGTGGAAACCTGAAGCTAATAACTCCAAATTGACCTTAGCGAATAGAGACACTGTTCACACCATAGGTAGCCAAGAAGCATCTATTTAGGTTCAATTTGTTTTCCTTCAAAACAAAACTCTTTAATTCTTATACTCATTTTCAACCACACATTCACATAATAAAATATTTTGCACGTAAATTAAAAACTTACCCTACTCTTTTTTTCTCAATAATGACCATCAAACATGAGTTTAACTTCATCTTCTATTTAAAGAATCAAATAAAAAAGGACGGCAAATATAATTATCACTTCTCCTCAATCTATTGTCCCAAATATACTCATTAACTAAAGAAGATAGACATAAAGAGGTAAATCAAATCGTGTCAATCAGTTATAGGTCACGAGTGTCGACAAACCTCAACCTGGCACGAATGTTGGTACTATCTGAGTCAAGCTAATGTTAGCAGTTGAAAATGAAAACAAATTAAAATTAAAATTGAGATTGAGATTATTATTTGAATAAATACATTGTATATATAAAGGAAGGACAAAAATTAACAACAAAATGTACATAATTTTGGTTGACATTCTAGTTAGTAAAAATTGTACACTTAATAATTCAACTAGTAAATGTTTCATATATCTCAATCTTAAAAGTACTAGTAAATGTTTCATATATAATCTCAATCTTAAAAGTAACTAAGTATCTTTGACACCATTAGATACCTAGGATTTCGAATTCGTCAAGTCCTGGCACGGCCCAAGGCGAGGGAACGATCCCTACACCCCCAACTCTGGTGCAACCAGATTGTAAAAATGATACGATTTGATGTAGTTATATTTTTTAATAGACATATATCAACATTGTTCTAAAAAATGTGTAAAGTGTGGCTAGACAAAAGTGTTGAGTTTCAAGTTATACATAACTAGATGACATCATGACAAGGTCAAAATTCACACTTAAACACGTTTACTTAAATATGCAGACACGCTTTTTATAACACTGGAGTTGTTTCCTTATCGTAGAGGTGGCAATGGGTCTAGCCGAGCAGGCTCAGCCCATATTCGGGCCCGCTCGGCTCGTGGGAAATTGGGCGAGCTCGGCTCGTTGCTGGTACGGTTTTTTTTTTATTATTTATTATTTTATTTTTTTTATATATCCACTATTTCAACCTAATTTTTTTTTTTTTATAATAAATTACGAGAGCCACGAGCCCAGCAGCTCGTGGCTCGCCTAAAACGAGTTGTTCGGCGAGCGGCTCATCAATTTGACTAGCTGAGTAGGCTCGGCTCGGCTCGTCTACCGACCTCCCTGCTCGACTCGGGCTCGGGCTCGGGCTCTTTTTTTGACGAGCCCGAGCGGTTCGTGGGCATCTACAATACGAGCCGACGAGTGGCAATCCCGCTCGGCTCGATTGTCACCACTACCTTATCGTCTCATAAATGCATACCCTTGAATGAAATGTGATGCATTTCTTAATATTATAAGAGTAAGTACATGATTACCTTAAATCACTCCATCCAATACAATAATAATATAGCCCAATAACCTATTTCTGCCGTCGCCTTCACGAGACCTTTATTTCAGCCCCTTCCCTCATTTTCATGCAACGATTCTATGACTTTATGCTCCTTGGACCGGTAAAAGGATTCTTTCATGTTGACCTTCTCATCGATCACACACACACTCACGTGTCTTTGATCAATCACAGGTAACAAAAACAACGTAATTCACAAGCAACCAATGAATTTATATTCACGTAAACGCAGTCCCATAATCAAACGAGAATAGATTCTACTTCTACTCCAAATCTTGTTCAAGTTTCTAAAGTTTAGAATTGGACCTGGTACCACTGTTTTGTTTACTTGTATACTGCCACGGTCCATTTAGGCAATGCGCCGAACATGTTGAGTACATCATCTCCAGAGAACGGCGTAATCCATAGCATACTCTCCTACGATACCAACATCATGCTTGCTGCGATTGTTTCTTTACTACTTGTAGTTATATTTGTTTTGTTGTTACATATATACGCAAAATGGTTCTTAGCTCTAGCCCGTCAAAGGGGTGGGACGTCAGGGTCAGTTCCGCAAGTATTCGGGGCTCGGTTTCATCATTTTCACACATTAACAGTTGATACGAATTACGCTATTTCTCCATCCAAGGGTCTTGAATCTTCAACCATTTCTTCGATACCACTGTTCGTGTTCAAAGGAGAGGAACACAAACGTGGACTGGAATGCGTGATTTGTTTGAGTTTATTTGAAAACGAAGAAGTGGGCAGGAGACTACCAAAATGTGATCATACATTCCATGTTGAATGCATTGATATGTGGCTCCATTCGCATACAACATGTCCCATTTGTCGAGCTCCTGTAGTATCTGACAATACAAATTCTGCAGATTCAACTTCATCACAAAACGAAGAGATTCTGAATCAGGAGTTATCAGAAAATGAATTGCGGATCAACAATGTGGATTCTGTATTGGAAATCATAGTGGCGGATCCGAATTCAGAAATCGAGAATGTTTACATAAATGATTCATCACCATCGTCGTCCATCGGGAGCTCACTGAAGAGAATGTTTAGCAGGAACAGATCTGAGCGGAAGTTTGATTTACCTAGCAACGGCAATGAATCAAATATTTGAAGGTGCATTGGCTATTGATATGGTCTGTACAATTGCTTCTATAGAAGAGTGGATTAATTTGTATGAAACTTTCAGCGAAAACCAATCTCTGATTTAAGAAGAGTGGATATGTTTACTTAATGAGTGATGTGTAGATACGCGAAAATTCTCGACCCCTCCATTGACGATTTAGGCTCTTTTTTCTTCGAACAATCTTGCTACGTGTATATCATAATTTACACCCTGACTTATCGAATTCACACTTGACACAATTTCACGCCATTTTTCAATCACACACATTTAAATTTAGGGCCTGTTTGGTACGGCTTAAAATTCAATTAAAATTGAAAATATGGCCGTTATTGAATCCCACCCGTCTAATAAAAGTCAACAATAACGACTATATTTTCAATTTTAATCTGATTTTAATCTCTACCACACACCCCCTTAATCTAACCATTATAACACTTTAATGGCATCAATCCATCGAAAGAAGTGCACAAATGGCTTAATCCTTCTTCGAAACTGGAGTGAGTAGTTACTTACCTTGCCTACCTCTAATTCCAAGGGAAATCGTTAGGGAAAAATTTCCATAAAGATGGTGGGTTGTACCATATTCAAAATAATTTTCAAAATGAATTTCAACCAATTGATATCTTCCCACAAATAATTGAAATTCGATTATTTTATCTCTCTATCTCCTATTTCTAGTAACAATTAAAAAAAATTCCTTTAGAAATTGCATATAATAAACACACAGAAAAAATGAGATCTTGTAAATAAGTATCATTAACAAAATGCCAGTATTTTATAGTATAAAAAAGTGCTAAAATGATTCCTTATTCTGCCTGTCACCCCATTTACAATGGCTATCACTCCACAAAGGAAACAGATCTCCATGAGAGCTACAAATATTACATGAACTCTAATTTACTTCCTTTTTACACAGCCTGCATAATCACGAGACAAATATTCTTTTAATTCTCATCCTGTTATACAGCCAGATTTGAACACTGAAATCTTTGTCTGTTCCGTTGAGAGTGCAACACATATGAGCTGGTACTTGGTTTGCTGCTCGGACCAGTAAGCATGGGCAGTTAACACCCTGTCTAGAAGCTCCTGAGGTACCGGCTCACCCCTCCTTTGTTGAGGGGATATTCTTGCAGTGTGCACCAGAGTCTTCCACTTGTCCTTGAAAATTCCCAGCGTCACAAAACCAAGACGTCAATAAAAATGCATAGCATAGGGTTAAGAAAATATTGAATTGCTCTTAGTATCCAACACGAGCACGGAGCTACTAGAATAGTCAGGTTCACGATGTATTAAGCGAGGAGGTCCCGGGGGGGGGGGGGGGGGGGTAGAGACAATGTTCGTGCATAACATGATTGTTAATAGGAAAAATCGTTGATGACATTAAAATATTCATCCATACTTCAGCCCATATTTAGAAGTTAGTCTTTTGGCAGTTAAAAGTAGTAACAAAAAAGGAAATTAAACCAAATTAAGCAAAATTGGAACGATGACACTAAGCTGAGACAAAAAATGGAAATGGTAACACGAGTATAAAAAGCAATGGAAAGCCAAAGAAATACATGCAAGAAGAAAGCATCAGCTGCTAACCTTCAAATCCACATAAGTTCTATGTTCCGCATTATCAAAAGCTCTCAGCTTAACATCACGCCATCTGCAGAAGACCACCAACAGAGTGCAAAAGAAAATAGACTGAACAAAATGAAAGAAAACAAAAATAGATCCTGCAGCGCATAGAATAACGTACATTCAGCCTTTTCATGCATCTTTTAACAATTTATGCATTTTATAGCTACTTCTCCATTAGTATAGCTTGCTGAGTAAGAAACCACCACGTTTCCTATAATTCCATTTTTAGGTTTCTAACGGATGTACCTTCCTGTTCCAAGCTTCTCAACGGCCTGAACCAATGCTTCCACTTCAGACACAGAAAAAGGCCGACGCATTCGACGTTGTGCTGACTCAGATTGCTTAGATTTGCGCGTGGGAAAAATAGCCAATGCCTCTCCAATTTCAGGAACAGCAGCCAGTGCTAGTGAACCTGTAGGGGTTTTCTCTAATGACATAACAGGAGTAGAAGGAGCTGAACCATTATCGCTTTCAGGGAAATTCCTGAGGTCACTTCCCACAGGATCTGGAAGAGCATCCAAAGTTCCCAGCTCAACAGCATCTTGATCCACATTGGCAATAGGAGGGCCCCTGGTGGAGCATATGTAAAAGATTGTGAGACCGAGTAAACAAACAGTCACCAAACAGATATTATAGCACACCAAGAACACCTTGCTAGTGGTTGTGGAGAATCATGAGGAAGTTGGAAAGGATCTTCTGGACACGGTGCTGGGGAAACTTGAGTAGGGTCGGGCTCCAGTGTAAAACCTAGAGCATCTGATTTGTTATCATGAGAAATTCCGGTCTGCAATAAAGTTCTGTTATCATCTCTAATCTTTTTACCCTGCAGAAGCATGCCAACACGTAGTCCATCACCGAGTATTGCAGACACAGCTTTCATAACAGTCCTCTGCATATTTAAAAGCAAGAAATTATATGCTGTTATCTGAAACTAGTTGAATACAAATCAAATTGATGTACCAAAAGTGGAGATCAAAACATGACACCGGATAATAACCACTGAGAATTTAAAATTTTGAAAAATGGAAGGAAAATGCCATTTCAAGATTGAAGGCAAGAGAACCAAAAAAATATTTCATACCACAATAATGATGATGACTACAAGAGCATTATCTGAAAGTCAAGATTCGTTGTTCATATACCTTAAGAGACCCAACAGTTGCCGTTTCTGGAATCTCAATAAAAAGCTCAGGAACCCTAAAAGACTTGATCTTAAGCTTCACTGAGTGAAAGAAAATATCACCATATGAGAATCTCTTTTAATGTCAGACAGGTCTAATCATAAGAGTAAAAATGAATTATTACTCTATAAAAGGTTCACATACCATGGGAATTCCTGGACTGGAAGGGTGAACATTCACCTGCTGCAGAAGTGGGAGTTGCACTCACTACATTCAGCATAATAATAATTGAATTTGTGTCAATTAACTCCAAGAAAAATTATAAAAGATGTATAATGTGTGTATGCATGCTCGTGAGTAGTGTGCATGCAAGAGTGTAGATGAACCTTCAGGCAACGCAGGACCAGAGAGCAGGGCAGCTCCTTTGGCGTCATTCTCAGGCAAGCTACATATTCCGTTGCTGCTAACCAGTAAGTGAGAATTAGGCACTGAGCTACAGTAAAAAAGCTTTCTTTTCTTGAAAGGGTAATCCCTCTGAGATATTTGGCGTTTATGTCTGTTCGGGAAACTGCATCTTTTTTTATCTGAAGACATTGTTATAACATCAAATTAAATACAGCATCCATACCGTTTGAACATATTTGAGTCACTTTTAAATTAAAGCAATTCACAAAATCTTACTGGCATTATAACCTTCCTCCAGATTTGGAATCGCTTTCCAATGCTTAGAAGCCAGCGACTTCCTATTTCTACAATCTCCACTATGTGGCAGAGGCCTAGTGGCCTTGTTTGCATTTCTAGGCTGAGTGCGCCTACAAGAGTTTTCGTCATTATCTCTAGTAACTATCTTCACACCCTCTGAATTAAAGGGGAAAGAACCACAAGACACGTGGCCCCTGCGAGAGGGAACTTTTACACTATTAGGTGATCTAACTAATGCAGACTTCTTTCTTTCCCAGGTCACTGGACAACCCGGACTGCACATGTTATCCCCACTACTTATTGACAGATTCCTATAAACTTTGGATTCCATTTTTATCTGTTTTACACTTTCACCCTCTAATCTACAAGCGGATACTCCGCCACCAGATGACTGAACATCTAGTTTCTGATTGGTAATCCCGAGTTCAAGCTTGCATTCATCATCAGAGAACTTTCGCGAGCACTCGGGAGTTATTACAGATGCAGGCAATGAGCGAGCTTCATTTAGAAGAGATGTTAGTTCATTTGAACAAAAATTTGAAACGGGAGCTTCTGAGACCTTCTCTGTAAAGAGAGAACTCTGATCGCAGACGTCTAGATCACAAGATTTCACTATCAAAGGTTTACATTTGGCCTCTTCTCCTTGTGAAATTGAACCTTCCACAACTGTCTGCTGCTCTTTACCAGAATACGTATCTTCGGTATTTGGGGAAATTCCCCCCTCCATAAGTAACTTGTCAGCTACAGAAGCCAATAAGTCAAACGAACCGAATTGGTGGTCATCAGTTTTGCTTCGAAATATGCATCTCCTCTAAGACACAGTCATAATTTAACACAAAAAACGAGTAAGTTTTTAGGAACCACAAGCCATAAAAGGAAAAAATTAGCGGTCCAGGAAGGTCTGTCTTGTTACCCTGGAAGATCTGGCAGCTCGGGGTACGGGAGGCACCTCATAGCCACTAAATCCATAGTCTAACCTCTTCTGCAACACCATATCTCAATAACCATACCATAAAAAATTCATAAAAGCAAAACGCCAGCACTCATTTACACTTCACAGTGTAAAATCCAACATCGAAGCGCATCCACTAGTCACTAATGCAAGGAAAGCCCAAGTGCAAGAGACCCTGCCAACATTATCAGTGAAAACTATTAAATCAACATAAAAAGTTTGGGCAAATCAAATTAATTCACAAGGCAAAATTGGTGAAAACAAAATAGTCCGACATCTGCCTGATGGTTGAGACTATATGGATGCATATATGATAAGCCAGTTAGTTATATTCTTTGATCGCACTAACTGGACAATATAGTAACACTAAAACTACCATAACGAACACAATAAATTCAATTAAGGTGCATGGTAATCATGAAAAGCTACTAATTTGATACGGTTATTAGCCATAACAGAATTTGGTTTATATATAAAAGCATCTAACGTCATAAACCCACATATCCCACCCAAACAAACTTAAAAAAGGAAATTGGAAAGAAAACCACCGAAGGAACATTACTTCTACAGTGGACGTGTTAAAAAAAGGTAGTATTATTCATCGCAATTGTATTAAAACCAATTAAATAGTTAACTCAACCTTAAGACCTATTGCAAACGCAATCACTTTAAACTTCCCATAAAATCACTCAATTAAAAAACTATTGAGGGAACCAAGATCCCGCGCACAAGTGATCTAAAGAACTAAAAGCATTAGATCAGATTAGCATAATCAAAATAAAGCAGATACACATCCTGCAATTAAAATCTAAATCGATGAGTAGAGAAAAAGCAATGTTATGCATGAAATGCATTCATGAATGGATGTAATAGAATTCACATATATAACACATGAATATAGCCATAAACCATAGAAAATGAAACTTTGAGGCCACCTTATTGATTTGGCATATTAAGTTTGGTGGGGATTAAAATTAGATTTTTAGTAGATTGTGATAGAAGGTTTTGAAATGTGTGGTTGAAAAGCTATGAACACATGAAAGATCATGTGGTTAATATTGATTGTTCGACTTTGATTTAGATTAAAATCTGATTTTAATCCAAAACAAACAAGTTCATAAAAAAATGGAAAATATTTAACAATTCCAAATCCATCACCATTTTCCCAAAAATTATCTACGCCAAACAAAGAATGGAGAAGGAAAGAACATAATAAGAGTTAAGACCCTAACCAAAACATTCCCCAAAAGCATCTGCCATGCTAAAAACCCGATCATTTCATGCATCACTGAACTTTAAAACGTACACGTATGAAATTACATACATAAATAATGATCCAAAAGAAGCTACACTAATCAATGACCGAACCATCTTGAAAAACTCAAACGGTTCAAAAGAAAATAGAAACAAAGCAAAATGAACTGATCTAGATTATAATTTCTGAAAAAAAATAATTCAACGCCTTTTTTTTTTTTTCAGAAAAATTAGTTTGAAAACAAGCATGGAAAAATTCCACGGATCCAGAGCAAAGTTCTACTTTTCCAGAAAAAGGGTATCTAATTGTAAATCAAAACAAATCATATAACACATAAAAAAGAGAAATGCCTTGTTTCATTGCCGAATTCTTACAAAAATCTCAAACTGACACCAAAACAAACTCCCAGAAATTTCGTTCACTTTCCCAAATTTTCTTAGCACGGAAGGGAGTTTTTGAAGAAAACACTCATTTTACCAGATTAAAGAACAAAATGACAAAGAATAAGGATATATCACCTTTAAAACTGCAATTTTCTGTCAACACCACAAGAATTTTCCAGCAAAATTCCACATTATTTTTCCTAGAAAATAAATCTCTGTGGAATTTGCGTAGAAGAGGAGCAGTATAAATGTTTAATGCAAGATCGGAGAATTTTTTTCAAACAGCAAATCTAAAAGTAATCCGAATTTTCCATTTCCATCGTACCAAATTCTCTCTCCCTACCAAAAATCCATGTAATTTTTTTTTCCCAAACAATAAATTGCCAAAACCCCCTGAAAACCACCCCCACCATTGCTTAAACCCCAATTCTTTATACAATCCACCCCTTCTACCGGACCCATCAGTAACGGGCCGTGAAGCGACCGGCTATTACAAGTTGACGTAAAGAACTGCCTAAAGACTTGCTCTGGTGTGGGGCCATATATGTACGTGATGGTGCCACGTGGAGGAAGATCAGAATCCTCGGGTCAAGCCTGGTTTGTACCGTCGAGAAAAAAGTCGGGTCAACTTTTAAATTTTTATCTAATTTTGTTAATTTTTTGTTTTAAATTCCATTATAGTTTGTCCACGAAACCCGATTTCTATGCATAAATGTCCCAACAAATGGGCAACCAATTTCAGTATGTCTTGGCCTAAACTAACGAAAAACCCGTGTATATACATTTGTTATAGCTACAAGTTAACTTGTATAGAAAATTTTTCCATTTTCCCAAAATAATATACAACCTCCTACTCATATATATTGACACAGTCTCGACCCACGCTAAAATGGGAGGAGTTCTCCATCCAGTTAGTTAAACGGAACGAGGATGGAAAAATATGATCACTACTTCGAATTCTATGAACGGGATGATAAATACGAATATTTTAATTTATATCCTGACTCCATCACACCCCACCGTCATTCCTAATAATTTCGAGTTTAAGCCCCGCACTTGGTAGAAATTAAAATCTAGATTTTAATATAATTTAAAATAAACAATTAATTATGATCACATATTTTCATGGGATTCACGGTTTTTCAACCGAACATTTTATCAACTTAATCTCCACCAAATATGGACTAAATGTATTGATCTTGAACTTGGTTCTTACACTGTCAAGATGTTTTTATAGTATTGAAACGGTATTAATGAAAATAGTAAATGTCGAATCCATTATTATTATTATTATTATTATTATTTTGATACCCAGGTATCCACCTTATAGTGACTAAATCCTGGAGTCTACACCCGACCCTCAAGATGCAGACGGGTAAACCGCAGGTTATGCCCCAAACTGGCCAGTGTTTTTAAGTGCCCCCAACTAATTTGCCAAAGTGCCAAGCAAGTCGACCCATCCTGCATCTTGCCTTCCAGTAGAGCTCCTGCCTTCCAGGATAAATCCTGCCTTTCAGGAGAATATCTGCCTTCCAAGAGCCATCATGAATCGAACTCACGACCTCTGATCTGCCAGCCTTGAAGCGCC
>CAIGRO010068492.1:0-13105 GCA_903798355.1 Fraxinus baroniana
TTTTTTTTTTTGGCAATTGAAAAAAGTCTAGATACAATTGAAAAAAAAAAATTAGTACTTTTATTGACAATTTCCATGCAAAATTAAAAAAAAAAATTAAACGAATGATATTCGGTATGATATTTTTCCTTTTCAATTTTCGTTTTTTTTTTTGGCAATTAGAACAAATTCTAGACCCAATGGTAGATAAAGTTATCATTTTAATGGATAATTTCCATAAAAAACGAAGCCGAACGAACACCAAACTTTTAACATTTTCCATGAAAAATTATATCAATCAAACACAATTAATTACAATTCTCAGTAAAATAATTTCTAGGCAAATCAATTTTCTATAAAATATTTTCTTTTCACTCATTTTTCACCTTTGCAATCACGTAGACCCTTAAGATTTAGGTGCTCGTACATATTGTTAGCGAAAATTTCAATAATGGAGAAAATGAAGAAAGAAGATAATGAATAAAATCCAGCAAAGGATCACAAAAATATATTGTTTTCCTCAAAAGATATTTGTCTCCTTTACAATGCTTTTAAGGATTTAGTTGGCAAATAATTTGTAGAATTAAACAAGCCTTTAATGAAGATCACCAAAAGCAAAATGAATTTTCAAAAATGAACAAGTGAAAAAGAGAAATTTGATTATGTAGAGAGACAAAAATATCTTTGAAAGTTGGATGAATAATAAAATATATCTTTTTCATATGTTTTGGAATGAGCACAACAAGTATTTATAGATTTCAATCATCCCATACGAAGTGGTTCCAATATCAAAGCAAGAGGTGCAGTTTTTCATCAATAAACCTCTAGAAATCTCGAAAAAAAACCCAGCCAACAATCATACTTTTACACTATGCAACCGTATAGGCTATAACTATGTGATCGCATAGTTATATAATTTGTTGTCCAAAGTTTTTTGACAAATTGATGCATGAACCATTTTAGGGCACGTTTTTCCTTCTTCCCTTAGTTCATTCTTCATCCACTTATTTGATTTTGAACATCAAATTTATAACAATCCCCCACTTGTTCAAAATCAATATTAATTACATAATTAAATATCAACACACATGCATAAAGATTAGATATATCTCGATTTTCTAACAATATTATAAATCTCATAAAGCATGATCGAAATTTCAGGTAGCTAGAACGCTTTGAGCCAGTTATTCCTTGAGATAATACTGATGAAATCACACACACAAGTGTTATATTTTTCACAAGTTCCTCTAACTCGTTTAGTGCTAATATGTCATTACACTTATCCTTTTTCTTTGAATTTTTAAAGAGAGATGACTCCAAATCTTTAATGAGGTAGCACTATCTCGAAGTTTACATATGTGAAGTTCTTCCAGCATTTTGTTACTTTTAGAGATACTTGTACTCTGTACTAAATTTCATTAAGAGTTTCAATTATAACTCATTCCTCCAACAATATTAACAACCAACACTATTTACAAATATAGGTTCATAAATTTAATAGTGTTGAAATCCATTCACTTATCGAATGACTTGTTATTACCCCCCTTGAACCTATATACACTTGCTTACTATACTTTTGGTAAGGTTGCTATCATTGATGGATTTAATTAAGGAGTTTCAACCCCATACTACTTGATGTCAATCTTACTAACTCTCTCGTGAGAGGTTTAGTAAACGGATCGGCTAAGTTCTCAATAGACTTAACATATGTAGGAGAAATTATTCCATACTTTATTAATTTCCTTACGTACTACATGTTAGACTCATGTATCTAGACTTTCCATTATATACTTTGTTATATGCTCCAGCAAGAGTAGCTTGACTATCACGCAAAATAGGTATTGAAGAAATATCATTTATATCTAAAGGTATTTCATGTAACAATCTCTTAGCCACTCAGCTTTTTTTCCAGTTTTGGCCAATACTACAAGCTCCAACTCCATTGTTGGGTGAATAATGCAAGTTTGTTTCTTAGACTATTTCTTAGACTTCCAAGAAATTGCATCTCCTCCAAGAGTAAATACCAAACTTGAAGTGAACTTATTTTCTCCTGCACTCAGTATATCCTTCCAAACTTTTAGGGAACTTTGTATATTGTAGTCTAAGGTTTTTAGTTTTCTTTATGTAACTAAGAACCCTACCAATGGCTATCCCTTTTAACTTTGATTCCAAGAATAGTATCCACTTGTCCGAAATCTTTCATCTTGAACATGGAGGATAGAAGTATCTACGTTTCTTTTATTCTATCTATATTGTTTCCGATGATCAACATATAGACATATTAAAGTAATTAAACTATCATTTACTTTAGTATAAAGACATTTATCTACCGAATTATGATTAAAACCATTTGATAGTATTTTAGAGACAAAATTCTCATGCCACTTTTTAGGGGCTTATTTTAATCCATATAAGGTTTTGATTAGTTTACACACCTTATGTTCATTTTCCAGTAGAACAAACCCTTTTAGTTGTTCCATATATACCTCGTCTATGAGATCTCCATTTAAGAATTTCGTTTTTACATTCAATTGATGAACACGTAAATCATGAATTGATGTAAGTGAAAACAAGATACTTATCGAGGTTATCCTAACCAGGGGTTCATATGTGTCAATGTAATCTATTTTTTTTCTTTTGACGATACCCCTTAGCTACTAAGAGTTCCATCGGAATTGTATTTCTTTTTAAACACCCATTTGAAACTAATGACTTTAGAACCTTTTGATAAATCAACTATTTACTAAGTGTTATTTTAAATAATCTATTTCATTATTTATCGCATCTTTTCAGAATATGCAATCTCTAGAAGACAATACTTCCTTATAAGTTTTAGGATCACTTTCCAAGAACAAAATTAGTTGTTCTTACAACATCCTTCATATCTCCTTCTACTAAGTAGAAATAAATAAGTTGGAAATATATTTCATCTGATCCTAGACCTTTTTCTTTTTCTGGTTTCCTTACTTTTTCAAAGTTCATATTCAACATTTCTTGTAGATGTCTCTTCTTATGGTTTTCTAGAATTCAGAATATCTTCATTATTTTGATATTTTCTTGCTACTAATACATTTTCGAAAAATTTCATGTCATTTGATTCTATTATAACATCTAACTCAAGGTTTAATAACCTATAGTCTTTGCTATTTAGAGCATATCCAATAAAGGCACATTCGATACCACTAGGACCTAATTTGGTTATCTTAGGATCCGTGTTTTTACAATAAGCAAGACATCCCCACTATTTAAAATAATTAATATTTGATTTCCTATCTTTCCATATTTCATATGGGGAGATCTTATTCTTTTTCATAGGAATCCTATATATTATATGCCAAGCACTTAGTAAGGCTTTACCTCATAGATTAAAAGTTAATTCAGAATTCAATAACATATCATTTATCATCTCTAAGTATGTCACATTCCTTCGTTTTGTTAGACCATTTTGTTCTAGTGTTCGTTGTGCATAAGATTGATGTATTATTCCATTTTGTTAACAAAACATATTGAATTCATTAGAGATATATTATTCACCTCTATCACTTCTTAAAGTTTTTAGTTTCCTTCCTAATTGATTTTCAACTTCAATTTTATATGTTTTAAAGGCACTAAAGACTTCATCTTTATGCTTTAACAAATATATTTAAGTATACCTAGAGCAATCATCAATTAAAGTAATAATATATATATATATATATATATATATAACCACCTCTTATTAGCATGATATTCAATTCACAAATATCTGAATCAACAAGTTCAAGTAAGTTTATTGATCATACTATCCTATGAAATGGTTTTTTAATCATCTTTGATTTAACACATGTTTCACATTTTTCTAAGTTATCAACTTCAAATTGTATTAATCCACATTTAATCATACTTTTCATAATGCTAACTCCTATGTGTGCTAATCTTGCTTGCCATAAATTAAATAAATCAGTAACATAGGCAAATTATTTATTTTTATTAGAATATCCTCAAGAGTACAATGCTTGATCATTCCTTCGGCGGAATAGCCCTTTCCAGTAAAGTATCCATTATGCATTAGTACAAGCTTTCCAGATTCAAAAACAGATTTAATTCCTAATTTTCCCAATAGGACTCCACTTGCAAGGTTTTTATTCATTTTTGGTAATGAAGAATATTTTTCAATATTATCTTCTTTCTCGAAGTAAAGATGATTTCCACATTTCCTTTGCCAATCACTTTTGATATTCTTTCATTTCTCATTTCAATTTGTTGACCATCTTCAATGTCATGATAAGTTTTGAAACGAGACTTATCATCGAAAACATGGATAGTAGTGCATGTGTCATACCACCAGCCCAAAACTTTATCTTGGGTTGCATTAATTTCTCTCACCGTAGCGATAATCTCATCAATGGAATTTACTTGTCATTCAGTCTTTAGTTGTTTCTTATGCCTACAATCTCTTGTGTAATGTCCTGATTTTCCACAAACATAGTAAGGTCCATTGGATTTGTTTTTGAACTTTCCTCGATCTTTTTTGGGACCAAGAGGTTTTCCTTTCTTTATATACTTGTGGAGTTGTCCACATTGTCCACGACATTGACTTTTGAAAATCCGTAATAAGAACTTTCAGTCTTTTCCTCTATGCGAAGATGTTTTTGAATATCTTCTAAGGAAAAGTCTTCACAATTGTGAAGAATTTTCTTCCTATATCCTTTCCAAGACCCTGGGAGTTTAGCAATGATTGCTCCCACTTGAAAGGTTTTGGGAAGTTTGATCTTCATTGTTTTCAGCTTGTTAACAATTATTTGTAACTCATCCACTTGAGGTAATAAAGGAATATTATCCAAAATCTTGAAATCAAAATATTTAGAAATAAAAAACTTCTTCGTACCTTCCTCTTTGGCCTTATATTTTCTT
The DNA here is from genome assembly GCA_903798355.1 of Fraxinus baroniana. Lineage (NCBI taxonomy): Eukaryota > Viridiplantae > Streptophyta > Magnoliopsida > Lamiales > Oleaceae > Fraxinus > Fraxinus baroniana. Next base: position 4,873 of record CAIGRO010068492.1, read on the forward strand.
TTGAGTGCATACCAGATCTCTTTTGCTAAAGTGACGTTGGTATAGAGATTGTATAATCGATCTGATAGTACATTTAGAATGTGGCCACAACATATTGATTTGTCATTTTCCCGTTCTTTTCTTTCTGCACGAACCTCATTAGTGTCTTTGTCTGTTGTTGAGAATTTGCTCCAATTTTGGATCAAGCACGTAGAAGATCTTTAATGTTGTAATGAGGAATTTGAGTTTGTCTTGCCATCTTGTGAAGTTGGAAACATCAAATTTGTCCAAACGCACAGTCTTGATTCATCATTTTGATTGTAGCGAGTGTAGATTCCAATGACAAATATCATTTGAGATTGTTAGCAAAAAATACAGCGACGGAGAAAATGAAGAATAAGATCCGGCAAAGGCTTGACCACGAAAAATATTTCGTGGTCCTCAAACGATATTGACCACGAAAAATATTTCGTGGTCCTCAAACGATATTTACCTCCTCTACAATATTTTTAAGGATTTAATTGGCAATTAGTTTGTAGGATTAAACAAGCCTTTAATGAAGATCACCAAAAGCAAAGTGAAAAAGAGAGATTTGATTATGTAGATGGACAAAAATATCTTTGGAAGTTGGATGAATAATACAATAAATGTTTTCATATGTTTTAGGATGAGCACAAATGTATTCATATATTTCAATCATCCCATACGAAGTGGTTCCAATCTCAAAGTAAAGGGTGCAATGTTTCATCAATAAACCACCAGAAATTTCGAAAAAAACCCAGCCAACAGTCATATTTTTGCACGCAAAGTATTTCAGCAAACGGCTATGCGACCGCAAGCCTAAATGGCTTATACGGTCACATAGAACATTTTTGGGCACATTTTTCCTTCTTTTCTTAATTCATCCTTCATCTGCTTATTTGATTTTGAACAACAAATTTACAGCACATATTAGTTTTATTAAGAGGGTAATTTGTAAATGTTGTACACCATATGCAGGAAATTAATTATTTAATTATATGCATCTACACACAATTTTCTTGTAAAGGGTTACCTTTTAGCTGCTTGAAGGGTCACCCATTTTTTCTATAAAGAGGGCGACATTCAGTTCATACAATCCATCTAGTATTATTAAGTGAAGATAAGGTTGATACAATCCCGTTTCCAGCTTTGTTTTTCGGTTCATGTAACCTACAACTCAACTAAGAAACCAAACGCCTTTTTAGTCTTTGATAGTACCATCTAGAACACAATTGAGGATCCAACAATCTTTTTAGCTTTGGGTAGCCTCGCTCTAATTTTCTTTTGCTAACACAAGCAAACCCCTTGAGATCTTACTATGTAGAATAGGAGAAATCAATGAGATGCATTGAGGAAATTTCTCACCATTCAAATTAGTTGTCATGAAATGACCAATGTTTGAAGAAATAAAAACAGCAATGAATGTGTTTTCAGAAGAAAACATATTAAAGTACAAGATCGAAAGTGTAAACTTTTAGACTTGGTCTCATACCGTGTAAAATTTAAGAAATTAAAGTAGTCTCTTTCTCAATGATATATCAAATATGATTTACGATGGTCTATTTGTAAAGTACATAGGATAAATAGATACATGAAAAATAACCAACTGATAATCCTATGTATTTGACTACATTTCTGGATTTTCTTTTCTATTGTAAGTTAGGCCTACAAAGGTCGTTTCTCAAAAAAGGTCAAACTAATCAAAATAAGCAAAATAAAATTTGGGACCTTACAAAGCTCATTAACCGAAGTACCCTTAGAAATATCAAGGATTTTGAGTTTATACTTGATGATCTTATTGATAACTTCAACATGATCATTGGCTTGAGGATGATGTATGGTGGATGAGTACTTCTTAATCTCAAGCTCCTCGCAAAGTTATCTGATGTTTTTATTGTTAAGTTTTTTTCCATTGTTAGAAGCTAGAAATGGAAAAGTCAAACCTATAGACGATGCTCTTCCATAAAATTTGGAAGTATTAGCTTCGGTAGTCATGACAAGCGATTCGGCTTCTACTCACTTGCTGATGTAATCAATGGCCACAATGGCATAGCACTAGTTGCCTCTTCCTCTTGGCAGGGAGCCAATGAAGTCAATTCCAAGGGCTAAGAGCTCGTCATCATGTTGAGTTTATGGGAGAGTTATCTCGAAATGGTAGCAAAATGGTTGCATTTAATGTCTTTACGCTTGATGAGCTAATAATATCCTTGCCCAAGTATTTTATTTACCAACGCATATCCTCCAGTGTGGTTGCCGTATATTCCTTTATGGATCTCCCTAAGGACATAATATATTTCTTCTCCTCTTGTGCATCAAATTAGAGAAGTGGAAAATCCGCTTTTGAAGAGAACATCATCTTGGATGAAATGTATCGCACTGCATTTCAGCTTGAGGGACATTACTATTCATTATCATCTGGTAGAGTTTGGCCTTTAAGAAAGGCAATAATTGACTTCATCCAGACTAGACACAGATCATCTCAGCTATTACACAAATGGAAGGTTGTAAATGCTTAACTATCACTATCTTCAGTAATTCTAAATCTTTTCTATGAGTAGGCCACCATGCTTTTTTCTAACACAGTAAAGTTCCCTTTAACTTGGCTTATTATGAGCTTGTAGTCGATGTTTATGAGCTATCTCTTTAACTTTCATTTCATGGGGCTAGCCTGAGCCCGACCATGAAGGCCTCATATTGACAATGTTGTTGAATGTTTTGTAGCTAAACTTCAACGTACAATTGAGCTTGTAACCCTCTAGACTTGTCAAAACAACTCATACATTGAAACTCGCCTATCTGGATGAACCATCAACGAAGAGGCTCCTGATCTGGTGCTCATCAAGTTCTTAGTCACCTCTATCTCAGAAATGTTGGCAAACTTGGCCAAGAAATCAGTGAGAGTTTTTCCCTTAATGGAGGTCCTTGACTTGCGGGCAAAATCAAAGTAACTCAGCTCAACAACGTATTTCATTAGTCTTCCAGAGGCTTCCAACTGTTATAGCATCTACTTAATTGGGAAATTTATAAGAGTATGGATATTATGAGCTTGGAAGTAATACTTAACATTCAAGAAGTGGTGGATAATGATAAGGCGAGCTTTTCCATATTAGGATAGCTAATCTCTTCCTACAAAAAGGCTTTGCTCATATGATAGATGGTCAACTGTTGATTGTCCCCTTACATATGAGGACGAAATTAGTGACCTTTTCTGAAACGGCTTGGTGTAACAATAAGATTTCTCATTCCTTAAGCTTGTAGATGAGGGATACCTAACCGAATTGGTCCTTCAAAGCTTGGACGATTGCTTTACACTCTTGTGTCCTTGAAATTTCTTCCCTTCTTTGAGGATATTGGAGAATGAATACACTTATCAATGCCTCTGGAGACAAAATGGCTCAAGGCTACCACTTGCCCAATGTGACTCTATATCATTTTAGGTTTTCAAGGTAAACGTATTTCTACTAATACCCTGATCTTTCAAGTTTGGCCTCAATACTTTTCTAGTTGACCATATAGTCTAGGAGCTTTCTCGAGGTTTAGCCTCAATACCTCTCTAGTTAACTAATTAGTCTAAGCTTTCTCGAGGTGTGACTTCAAAGGCATACTTAAAGGGTTTCTACCTTATCCTATACCTCCTAAGAATGTTGAAATATTTTTATTCTATGTGTTTGACATGCTCATTGTTCTTGAGGTTGTTCACCAACAAGTCATCTAAAAACACCAACAAGTCATCTACAAACGCCTTCACAGTTATGATAATAATCTCAGAGAGCATTTTGTTCAATATCTCTAGTATGTGGCTCCGACGCTTTTCAATCCAAAGGGTATATCATCTTGCATTAGTAGAGGCCTCTATCAACTTTGAATGATGTACTCTTATCATGAGAATAAAAATTTGATTATAGCCAGAGTAAGCTTTAATGCGACAAGTAGCTTGTCCCTATGATAACATCAACTAGTAGGTCAATTATGGATAAGGGAAAGTTATTCTTAGGACATGCTTAATTCAGATTGAAGAAGTATATGCACACTCTCTACTTGCCATTGTGTTTCAACACCGTGATTGATAAGTGCGTTTTGCGCACTTATTTAGGCCACAAACATGGACAATTGTCGATGAATATGTTGAAATATGGCTTAATTCGATATAATTTGTGTTTGTAAGACTACATTAATGAATAGAAAAAGAATGCGAAAACGAGCAAAAAAATGACCAAAATGGAAAAGAATGAAAGTTCGGGGACCAAAATGCAATTATTCAAAAGCTGAGAATGGCGAATCAAGCATGGAACTGTGCTAAGCAAGAACAATTGTGGATATCATGGAATACTAGGAAGAGGAGGAGGAGGAGGAGGAGGAAGCAAGGCCAAAAAGTAGATGAAACAAAACTTGGGGACGAAAACGAACTAAATGGAAGTTATACTCTACCATGCGACCGCAAGCAAGGCCAAAACTTAGATGAAACAAAACTGGAGACCAAAACGAACTAAGTAGAAGTTATACTCTACCACACGACTGCATGGTAGAAACTCCATGCGGTCGCCCAAGTGGCTAAAAGGAAAAACATGGATCAATTCAATTGATCCATGCAATCGCATGGAATATAACCATGCGGTCGCATGACGGTCGCATGGTTCAATTCCGGCGCGAGATTTTTGATTTCCTTGTTTGACCCAATCTCTTATGCAAAGATATCTTGACCCTCCATATAACCTTAATCTCGTCCAGAAAGAGGGGTTACACAAATTTAGAGAGAGAAAAAGGCATTGAAGAGCTTTTCAAGAAGAAAAAAACAAGAGATTTCACTTCAAGAATCAAGATTTCAAGTTTTTAATTCAAGAACTGGGTGATATCTTCTCCTAAATACTTTTCTTGTTATTTTATTTTATCCATTCTAGGCTAGATTTTCATTGGACTAAGAGAACAATGATCCTTGCAATGTGAACTTTTAATCCGTTATTTTGCAATTTGATTCTAAAACACGAATGATAGATGTTGAATGATTTATATACACTTTAATGTCTCCATAATTAAATGCATGTGATTATGTGAGTTTAGGTGGTCTATTTCATGCATTAATTCGAAAGAAGGGGTAAAGATTTAACAAGGTATAAATCATCGTAGTGTCCATAGGGGATAAAAATATAACGCTATGCCCTATGTAAATCTTTAAATGTTTACAAAAAGTCATGCATTCTTGTATATCTGCATTTTTCATAGAAATATAGTTAAATGGTATGGTAGAATATGTTCAATTCTACTCGAGAGAGATTATTGAATATATTAGGAACACTGATTCTTCAACTAATTTACCGTATTATCAAATTGTGAAATAAGGGTTAAAAGTGAATTTGCTTGGTGATTCGGATCCTAGTGCGCTTTTCATAAATTAGTTTCTTCAAGTATTTACATTTATATAAATTTGCATCCGTAGTATAACTTAGATAATTTCACGTTTCAATCACATCTTTGAAATACTTAGTTTCAGTTAAGATCGAGATAAGTAAAGCTTAACCTAACTTAATCTTTGTGGAAACGACATTCAGACATGAAAATCCATTTTATTAATTTAACGATCCGTAAACTTGCAGTAATCAAAGTAGAACACATTTTCGGCATGTCAATGATCTTGTTGGAAATCTACTTGGGATAATTGGCCTTTTCTAATGAAGCCATTGTCTACTAGTTTGTTCGCCTCTTCTTTTACAGCCCATATCGCTCCAGGATGAGGGCCATTCGATTTTGCCTATGAGGGTAGAAGTTGGGATCGATCTTCAAGGAGTGCCAACAAATTTAAAGATCAATATTTACTATATGTACATGTTTCCACCTGAAGACATCCATAATTCCACAAGAAGATGCTAGTGGATTTGGAAGGTCTCCATTCTCGATCATAGAACGATGGAAATATATCCCCTCTTTCGTTGGTCAGGTCTACAAAAAGAGAGCCCAAGTATGGCTCTGTGATAGGTCTATTTCTATGCCTCTTTCGACTGGGCTAATGTCTCTTTCTCTCCTAAAGTGTTGAGGGTGATCATTTTATTATACTTCTTCTACATTTCCTAGGACATTCACATGTGTACTTGCACCTAAATCTGGTGGAGTTGTTGCATGGAGGCATTATGTTATGTCATGTTCCTCTACCATGTCTACCATCTCTTTGGTAAGGCAAGTAGAAACTCTTCAACCTCTTAGATGACGTGGAGTTAATTTGGCATCTTGTCGTTGGGACTTCATTTTCAGAAACCTCTCTTATTGTTTTTCGTGGATTAATTTCATGTACTACATTTCAACTATTTTTGGTCAAAAACCTCTTTTCTTCAAAGAGTATAAACAATCTTAGATTTTGACATTTTCCTTTAGAAGGATTAATACTCAAACTTGAAAATCTTAGATTGATTTCTACATAGCTTTCACCAGTTATTTCCTGAAGAACAAAACTTTGAAGGGAGAAATTGTAAGTTTTCAGTATGTTTTTTGCTCATGAGATATGCTCATGGTTAAAGTGTGATTTTCCCTAAAAGACACCAATCTGTTGACCTCAAAATACTGTTGGACCACATTGTCACAGATCCCAAATCCTCTACAATACAAGTGTATGTTTCATGCACACTTGAACAAAACATTAGAATACTTGTGACCATAGGTCTAACGGGGTATGACGATCACATGCACTCTGACGTTCATGTCTACGGTGAAGAAAGTATTCAGGTGTGCAAGAGACATGATGGACGACGTGTTGAATGTTAATACTTTTTTATTACCTTTAGAAGTCACTATATATGAGTACATATTTATATCTTTGGAAGTTAGTATGTACTCCAAGAGACCAAGACTATTTGAGATTTCTTTACTAGTTAATTAGTTGCTTTTCGTTGGTCACTAAACTTTAATTTTTTCCCAAGAATCACTAAACTTAACATATGACTTGTGTGTTCGTCACCATTTGGAGTATTAACATTTTTGGTAACATGAAAATCGAAAGCTATGTCACGAGTTAATTATCCCAATAGTCATTGAACTTTTATAGTTGCTTCTAAGGCTGGGTCTGAAAACCACAACCCGAAAAATCGACCCGACCCGAAACGGGTCGAGTTGGATCGGTTTATGAATAAATTCGGGTCGGGTCAGGTATATTTAAAAAATTGTGGTTCGGGTCGGTTTGGCCCAAAACCGACCCAACCAGTGAAATACACTATTGGAGGCTCTGATTCTGAAAATACCCAATACTCCAAAAACTCCCAGCACATCATCACTTGTCAAGATTTCTTCTGGGTCATTTGCGTTGAAGTATGTGGTGTCGATGTCGGAAGAGTTGGCTTTGATTGGAGTGAGTTTGAGGCAGAGGGAAAGGGTTTTTTTGGGGGCAAAGGAGGATTTTGCAAAATTAAGGCACGATCTGCTGGTTGAATGAAATTAGTTTCCATGGCTGCTGGTTGTTGATCCTTAGAGGTTGGTGATTTTTTTTAATAAATAAAGATGATGAAACTTGAAAGGCTCATAGTTAAATGCTTTGATCTATCATCAGAAGTCCAAAAGCTTGGGTGAAGTTGGGTATTCACACATGATACATACAAATATACAATATATTTGCTGGGTTCTCTCGAAATCTTAGAGAAAAATGGTGGAGATCATTAGGGTCTTGCAATGGTGGGAATCTCTCCTCCATTAATTCTCACTATTAATATTTTGTAAACCTTCTTTATCTCTTGCAATGTAGAATTTTTGGGGTTTAAAAAAGGACCCGACCCGAACTGATTCGGATCGGGTCGGTTTAGGATAGAGGTCGGATCCGGTCGGTTTGTGAAACAGCCCAAAATCGGGATATATGGGGTTGGGTTGGTTTTGGGTCAAACTCGACCCGACCCGACCCGACCCATTGCCTACCCCTAGTTGCATCTCTATAGTCGGTACAACCAAATATGTTAAGTCTTCAACGTTTAATCCTAACAAGTCATCTTCGTACATGGAAATAAATAATTAGATTAAACATCTAGTTTATGCCACATTAGGCTTACATTAATTGATTCAACAATTCATTTAGCAGTGTACTCATGAAATTGATTATAGCCCCTGTTTGGTTCATCTAAACAAATATGAATAAAATCTAAATCAAAGCCAACAATTAGTTTTAACTACAAATTTTATGTAACCCACAACTTTTCAATTACATATTGGGTTAATTTCACAAATGGTCACTGAAGTTTCAGAAAAATAACAAAATGGTCACTGA
>CAIGRO010068497.1:0-17453 GCA_903798355.1 Fraxinus baroniana
CGTTAGTCACTCGTGGCCTATTTCGATGGTGGTGGAAGGAGTCGCGAGTAATCCGACAGTTAAGTCAATCAATGATATGAAAAATGGGGGACATTCTAGTAGAGGGAACTGCCAACAAATTGATATAATAATGATATAGGGAGTGAAAATATATATTTATAGTGGTTTTAGTTGCATTACCTTTAAAGTGAACGCTAACGGTGCGTTTGATTGGAAGCATGAAATTTGAATGAAAAGAAAATAAATTCTAGACAATTCAATTGCCTAAAACTTATTTGGATGAAAATTATTAATTTAGTGCGTTTGATTGATTTAGTTTTCGACCTTAAAAATATTATATTTGTCCATTTTTATTAGTGGGTAGATAAGAGAGGGAAGATAGATGAAAGAGAGAAAGAGAGAGAATTACCTGAAAAATAAAAACCACTATCTCCTATAGAAAACGTTCTCCTTATTTTTGAGGAAAACATTATCACAAGACCAATAATTAGAAAATATTTTTCATGGGAAAAAAATATCAATCAAATACCTCCAAAATAAGAATTTGGGACCATTAGATGAAGTGGCACGTGTCCTCATAAGCTGGCCAAAGTGTCTCCTCCTAGGAGTTAATCAATCGCTCCTTAGGTGGGCGAGAATCTATTTCCTTTCTGATAAATAGATTGATGAATTAACTCTTTGGCATCTGCTACACAAACGTCACATCAATAAATCGTACAAATATTTGTATAAAAGATCTCCTGGTTAATAAGGACGAGGAGACGTGATAATCCCAACATCAGATGTTTTCCCTCATACACACTTTTAGTCGTACATCACTTCGACGCATATCACTTTTTACTTCTCGATCGATTGACGGACATATTCCTGGACCACTTCACCTAGGTGGTGGGGGGGTGACGAGGAGCGCGGGCCTAGTTGATGTGCTTAGCTGGTTGCCATGTTGGCAATGAATTGGAGCTTCTTCATGAGAGGCATAACAAACATAATAATATTGACATACATTGCAGAAAAGTGACTTCATTTTACTCGTCCTAGGGAAAGTCGAATTTAAGATTAGTACGCTAATAGTCGAAGGGCTCTAAGAACAAAAATACAATCCATTGCTAATTACCAAAAGTGTGTCTTCTCGTCCTCATCACAACACAACTTCAAGTTCCATAACCAAACTACTCTTGAGAAGAAAACCAGTCCAAATTTATCAAATCAACATCCTGATAACTCAAATGTACCCCAATGCACTTTTTCATCAAAATCAATTTCACTCTACAAGTAGTTCTACGCAGAAGGACGAGACATATTAAGCAATGAAAGTTTGAGTTAATTTACAAAATGATGATACTGCTGCCCAGGAAGTAGATGGTCATAGACAAAAACCATTCAATAACTCTGCAACACAGTCGAATAGCTCAGCCAACAAAAGTTATACTTGGAAAATAATATGAAGCACAGAAAACAAACACCACTATTGTATCCTGTGAGACCTTCGTTTCATCAAGTCAGCATGACAAATAAAAGACATGGTCTAAATCAGTGAGATGATTGGGCCATATACTGTCAAACAAAGCTCAAGGTATATGAAGCTAAATGCCGAGCTTGAGGAAAAATAATCCATTAAAATCAAATAGCCAAAAATAATAGAAAATGATCGTATCAAACAGACGTCTACAAGACACTGGGGCAGCAAATTCAGCAGAAAAACAGCTCACCTGAAGGGTGTTGAACTCAACACCAATGCACTAATCAACTCATATTAAAACAAGGAAGTTCCATTATGTTAGTGAAATGCTTTGTTTCAAGTTCCAAGATAGCTTCACCAATGAAGTCGATAAAAGACATATCCTTTCAAGACACCTATCCAAGACATCTACCCTCTTTTCCCTTTTATAGAAATTGTCAAGCCATTCCTCCAAGGTAATTAGTAGTAATCCATGTATTGCTCTTTGTTCAAATTTCAAACTTAAAATACAAAGTTAGCTTGATAGTCAAAGTCTAACCACCATCTCCAATAATTTCTCGCATCTGTTTTGTGGGGTTTTATGTTTACAAAGAAACATCAAACCAATGTGCAGAGTCATTGACATCAACACCCACTATGTTCAGAGAGAGAAGTTGCACAACAATTTCAAATGTCAAACAATTTTGGTGTCGTATTTGGGAAACAACATAACAGCATAAAACCTACCTTTTTAAATCTGTTATACAGCAACACCCATTGTTCATCGAACACATGAACCAAAACAACTGCAAATCTGCAATACATCTGTTGATGACTTGATATGCTGCAGAAGAAACTAAGTGACAATCAAAATGTCTGATACTAAAGCCAATTCCTATAACTAAGAAAGCTCTTGATTGAGCAAAGCCACAAGTAAGGACCTTCATATCCTAAGAACATTCAGGGCCTGATGAGCTTGCAAAAGTGAGACCTCACTTGAATACTGAACTCTGGAGAAAGGAGTCTGTATTCAGTTTGTTACATTTGGGGTTTACATCCCAACCAGCATTGCATCGATGAAGCAGATACACTTGGGCTCTACTCCAAAGAAGTCAAACACTTTGATGGGCTCAAATGTTCAACACAAGTGCTGAGTAAACCGGGGAAAGAGTTAAAAATAGGGTAGACAGGTCATTCTGGTTAAGAAAAAAGAGTTGAGTATTACCATACTTCATTATGTAAACTTCTCTCAAGTCCTATAATCAATAAATTGAGGAACTAATCAAAAGCTATCAAGGGTGAATGATCGTCTTGATGAGAGATAGAAAATGAAAAAATATAATAAAAATAAAGCAGTAGACCATAGGCCAGTGAAAACTCCTAGTTCAACCACTTACCTTTGTGAGTGGCATCATTGAAATCAAGTCATTCAAACACCACAAGCAAGGAGGTATATCTTCCGCAGCAAAAGGCATAAAAGATTTAAACTCGCATAAGATGTCAAACCTCGGAAGTCAAAAGCACACCCCTGATTGTGCATGCTGCCATGGTACACCATATAAGCAAAAGGGAAAAAGAAAGCAAAATACTCATGGAAGCTCAAGCTTGTAATTCTTAGAAAGCCAAATGAGATGCTTCCGAGACAAATGATGAAAATAAGTTAAGCAAGTCAACTCAGGAATCAAGTACTACCAGATAGAAAGAGCTTGCGAAGTTTGGAGACTAGAAGGCCGTCCCCCCTCAGAGAATTGAGCTCGCAATCCTTTAAGTTAAGATGTTGAAGAAGAAGAGAGAGAAGAATGCTGCCTCAAGGCTCAATCCCAAAGATGTTGATCTTTGCAATGGTATATTCAACTCAGATTAACATATAAGGAACAAGTCACGAGGAAGACGAGACACATAGTTTCAGGTTCCAAGGTGAATTCACCAATAAGCCAACCAGTACAAGACAATTGTCCTGTCCAGGTCACCTATCCATAAAATAAGTCATCTTTTCCTTTTTATAAAAACACTCAAATCAAACCTACAAGGTAACAGATAATACAACAAAAACCATTGATGCCTCTTCATTCAAGTCCAACCTAAGACAAAAATTTGACTTGACTGTCAGAGTCAAATAGGCCACCCCACCTAATTTGGATAGACTAATCGGCATCTGATTTTTAATGGCCCAATTGAATTTTTAGCATCCCTCACACTTGATGGAGAGTTGTCCAGCATTTTTCAACATCAAATGGCTAATTAAGCTAGCCTTAGCAACAATGTAAATTCACAGGACTCGGAAACAAAATCAACAAAAATCAAATCTTTGTAAGAGACTAGAGTATAGCTTTAACAATTAATAACATAAAATGATAAACAAGTCCTTTTCTAATTAGTTTACATTTTCTTTTTACTTATTTGCATCTACACTTTCAGTTCATGCTAGTAAGTTACAACAAAATCAATGCACAACAATCATAAAAATAAAAGTCAAAAATTTCTGAATCCAACCATTTTCAAATAAGCCACTTCCTCACCTTTTTCATCACTTGGACTTGATACTCACTCCTTCTCCACCAGCAATAATGACGGCAGTAGTCATATTCAAGAACAACCCATGCTCAACCACCCCTTCGAAAGCCGCAATTTCCTTCCCGGCTGCAGCTGAATCCTTTATGGGCGTCTTGAAATACAAGTCCACAATGTAATTCATGTTATCAGTCACATAAGGCTTCCCATCACCATCCAATCTCAGCTTTGCTTCGCAACCTTCTTCCTTGAACAACTCCTGTAGCCTCACCAAATTGTAATTCCAACAGAATTGCACTACTTCCACAGGCATTGCCAGGCCCGACCCACCAAGGCCGTCCACCAGCTTCGAGTCATCTACCACAACCACAAACTTATCCGAGGCCGCCTCGACCATCTTCTCACGCAAAAGGGCCCCACCACGGCCCTTAACTAGATCAAGATTCGGGTCGACCTCGTCTGCTCCGTCTATGGCCAAGTCCAGATGAGGGTGGGCATCGAGGGTTGACAATGGAATGTTAAGGCTAGCGGCTTGCTCCTGAGTCCGCTTCGACGTGGGCACACCCACAATATCAGTAAGCTCGCCAGACTTAATCAACTCGCCGATCTTGGCCACCACGAAGGCGGCGGTTGAGCCAGTACCCAACCCAAGAACCATACCACTCTTAACATATTCCACGGCTTTATCAGCAGCCAGTTTCTTGAGATAATCTTGGGTCAAGGCTGGTGAAGGAGTGGAGAGGGCTTTGATGACGAATTTAGAAGGATTACGCAGGTTAAGGGATGAAGAGCCTAGACTAAGACGCTGGGTGGAGATGGCTGTGGCATTGCGGTGGTTAACGGAGGAGAGGGAGGTGGGAGAGAGGAGCGATAAGGTGGTTGCCATGGGAAAGCGAAAAATGAGAGGTGGGTGTGGAATTTGGACTGAGCTCCTCTCTTGCCTGATCTCTCAGTGAAGAGGATCGTTTTTCTAATTTCTTAATTATTCGCTTTTAATTTGGTAGTGAAAAAGTTAGATGACTAAAATGAAATAAAACTAAGTTTTATGACTAAAATGAGATTTGGTTAAGAGTTAGAGGAACAAGATTGTTTATCATCCCTGAAAAGGGACTCCACGAATTTTCCTGCTATTGTCTGCATACAAATAGCTCAAATAATATTTCCCCCTAAATCTTAGTCATTTTCTCCTTTTCTCTCTCTGTCATCAACCATGTCAGCCGAATCAGCCTCTGCCATTCAAAGAAGTCAGGTAACATTAATTCCTTATTGCTTGAAGTTCTTATACATCTTCTTTTTCCACTTTTTTTTGCAGTTTTGACTTTTAATCTTGTAAATTTGACGATGTTTCTGTGTGTGTGTGTAGGTTGATCTACTGGACTTTGTGAACTGGTCGGGTGTGGAATGTTTAAATCAAAGCAGCAGTAATTCTCTTTCGAATGCTCTCAAACAGGTGATTTTTAATAATTGAAAATATTGAATTCTCTTCTCACGATTAGGGTCTTTTTCATTGGTTAATTAATTTATAAATAGAATGCTTTATCCTATTTTTCTCTACCCTTTCTGAAATTAAGGGTTTCGATCTTCAGCTTATCGACAAAATTGGGGCTTCGAATGGAATAGAATACCCCAAAATTATGGGTTCTTGCAGTGCATCGATTGCTCCTGCTTTTTGTTTGAGCATCTATCTAACCGTGAATTTTAGAAGAACATTTTGGCTTGACGTCTAAAATGCATAAATAAAAGAAATAGGTATCCTAGTAAAAAGGTCTTTCTTAGAGGGTTTTTGGTGTGAATTAAAATCAAATTTTTAGTGGATTGTGATAACAGTTTTTGAAATGTGTGATTGAAAAGATGTGGACTCATGAAAGATGCCCTTAATTATTAGGTGTCAGGTGAAAGTATGTTTTGCAACTATTCTGGAAGGAGCCTTCTAATCGCTGCATACTCGTTTTTCTAGATTTTGTGAAGTATTGTTTGCTAAATTGTGAGCATTACTTGATTGGAAGAATCTTGATGTTAATAGGACTATCATTCTTGTTTTGGTGATGAGAACTTAGGCTATCAGCATCCATTTCCATCAAATTTCTAATATATAACATAGTTGTTTCTGTTGCAAATTAGAAAATAATAATATTAGAATTATGAATTTTTCAAGACCCCTACCATATTTTGTGAGTTCATGTATACTCAACCAACAATTAAGCAGTTCCATGGCTTTTCCCTTTTTCTTATATTTGTTTCTTATCTCAAACTTCATAGGGACAAAACTGTGCAAGTCCCATTGAAGGAAATTGAGTTTTAAGGTGCTATATTGCAGTGTTTAAGTAGAGGTCGCTCCACCAAGAAATTGTAATGGTGTTTGGAGCAGTATTGGGAACACTGTCTTGTTGGTTGGGAAAGAGAAAAGAGGGTTGATAAGCTAATCAGTGGAGAATATCCATCTATAGTAATCCAAGGAAACTATAAGCTCAAAACTGATGTGATACGCAGAGACAATAGCAGAGTAGTGAATCTGTTGCTTGTTTGTTCTTCCAAGAAAAGAACGCCAAAATTAAGAAAAAAAGATCTTTGATGACCAAAGCAGGTATTGAATATGCAGACAAACAAGTCATGACCTTTTAAACCGATGAAGGTTTGAAACCCTTGATGACTGTTCATAATTTAACTAATTTAAAATAAACGGGTTACACGTTTATCATTTGGCATTTGGACTCAGTTAACAGTTTAGAGTTCAGTGATTAGGTCCTTACAAATTCTTTTAATCATTGATTTTAGTGTCAAAATGGTAAGAACTGATAATGCCTTGATGTAGATTGGTGCCCAAAAACTGGAACTAGGTTTGTCCCAAATTTGTACTAATTAATTTTTTTTAATGCGACATTTGCCGTTGCCAAACCAGGGCTGTTAAATTGGTCACAATTATACTACATCACAACTCACAATCTGTTTTACTTTTTCCTGAAAACCGTCTTTTGGGGGAATAATTGGAATGGTTAAATGTGGATACAACAGACATTAACAAACATCACAAGCTGTTTGGCACCTCCGCATGAGCTCTGAACTTTTAGGTCATTTTTTTCTTCTATGCTATTGGTATCTGCATTTAAATGCCAGATTTTCAAAAATATTCTTGTTAACTTGGTGGGCATTGTCTGTATTCTTCTATATCTAATTGAAGATGGGGACTGAAAGGAACTTGATGTTTTGAAAAGGATATGTAGGAAGAGTTAATGAGCTAGATTGGATTGTAGCCATCCAAAGATCACTAAAATGTAAACGAGATTCAAGATCAGTTTACTTTGTAAAGCAGATGATAGAGAATGAAGGGGAAACTTAAGTCTCAGGATGGATGTATTGAATTGAGAGGCTCTGTGTCACTCCAATAGGGGGATTTCCTAATTGGATTCTATTTTCTATTCATTAATTAAGCATAAGCCTTTTTTATCATGATTTTACTTTTTGCCTTACATCATGTTATCATTATGTTCGGAAAGAAACGTTACTCTTTCTATCATCATTTTTTTTCCCATTTCTTTTACCATTTCCTTTCGGCTAGTAGTTGGGTTTGGATTCAGTTGCATCATTATTATCTTCTAATTCATTCCTTTTGTTATTGAATCAGGGTTACAGAGAAGATGAGAGTTTGAATTTGGAAAGCGATGCGGATGAGCAGCTATTGATTTATATTCCATTTACTCAAGTTATTAAACTGCACTCTATTGTCATCAAAGGGCCTGAGGAGGAAGGTAACTGCTTTATTTCTAGATTTCTACTTTTTTACTGCTAATTATATACCAGAACATGTATTACGAAAGCCACATTTCAATCACCTGCTGGACTTCTCTTACGATATTATTGCGTGAATTTCTGTTTGAAATTTGTTTGGGCAATACTATTTTGTCAACTAAGCCTACTGTTGGGAAGTTTTCACCTACATTTACCATTCGACGTTCAAAAGATTATTGGCCTTTAGATCCTCAACTTTCAACTTTTGTAGCATCTGAGTCCCTATTTATGGATTTTCATCCAAGAAATTTGTTAATTGATCATGTGAGTCAACATGCTTATTTAGTTGTTCTTGTTACCTGCTCATTCTAGCTTAGCAGCTGTGTAGAATCTCTGGACATCTAGGATTTGAGATTTAACGAAATAACATATGATATAGGTTTCATATGAAAGAAAGAGTAAACTTAAAAGGTAAGATTATATGAGAATTTGTTGCCAGATTAAAGCATAATATCACTATTGAAATATTAGTTCTCAGACTAAGTTTCAGGTTGCCTATGATGCCCTCTTTACATTATGGATTAAAGGGAATGGATGAAACAGATGGAGAGTAGGAAAGTTTGGTATTCTTATTTAACTAATGGGGAGAGAAGAGCAAGGAGGAGATGAGGATGGAAAGGATAGGCCTAATAGTGTTTGTAAATGTGATACTTTTATGCCTATAATATCTTTTCATTTTCCAAGCTGTCTTATTCTGTGACTGATTAATTGGGTATGGAAATAATGTGTAATTGTTATTTATCCTTTCGTTTTCTTATAGTTATACACAGAAGATAAGTAATGACAACCATCTCATGGTTTTCTACTTTTGTCTTCTATGTACTGACTTTTTATTTCTGTTCATATCATCCCTACCCACTCTCATTTTCTCACTCAGTACCTTGCTTACTCATCCTATGATAGGATGAATGTTATTTGTTCTCTTTGATTTGATTGCATCTTTGGCCAATCCCCTTTGCAAATGGTCCGTGTTTATTCTTACTATTATCTAACAGCACTTTGTTTCATGATCTTTAATCAACTATTGATTTTAAGTTTTGATTCAAATCCGAGTGCTGGTTATTTTTCAGGTCCTAAAACTGTGAAACTTTTTGCTAACAAGGAGCATATGGGATTCAGGTAATGTTTGAAGTTTAATTATTTATTTTTAGGTTATTTTTTGGTTGGACTTGCCTTTGTTAACTGCTTGCTTTCTTCTGATATTAAAAGAGAATTGTTAATAAATGCAGCAATGTCAATGACTACCCTCCAAGTGACACTGCTGTTTTGTCAGAGGATAATCTCAAGGTAACTTTCAGTGCTTAAGTGCGGTAGTTGTTATAGTCAAAATTGTCACCATATCACGCTAAATGTACTGCATCCCTGCAGGGAAAACCAGTTATTTTAAAGTATGTTAAGTTTCAAAATGTTCGCAGGTATGTTCATTGTCTCTTGCCATTTTCATCCTAACCTGATAGTTTCAGGCTTCAGAATGGAATTTCTGACTAATTATTCTTAATCAGTTTAACAATTTTCATTGAGGATAATCAATCTGGTTCGGACATTACAAAAGTTCAGAAGATTGTTCTCTGTGGAACAACGTAAGTGTCTCATTTCCCTTTTCTTTCCCTTTCGTTTTATTTCTATTTTCTACTCTTTGCTTAATATGTTTTCGTTGAATGATTGAATTCTAGGTAATGTTTTACATGGAATATCTTATGAATGGATTTGGCATATTGATGTACTACTAAAATTTCATCAAGGATCTATTTTGCTATCCTTTTTCCTTTCAGGACTTGATCATATTAAGCTGAAAGTCATTTTTTATGTTGGATTCATTTGTTCTTTTCTCACCATGTTCTAACCGAAAAGATTCTTCAAATGATCAGAGATGAAGCTCTGTAGGCTGTATTTTTTGATATTGCTAATTGATCTAAATTGGAATAAGTGATGCCTTGAGAGATTTGTGAAAAGATTGAAATCATCATGATAGATGATGCTGGATAGGATGGCGTGTGGGCTGTTTGGCTTAAATTCAAGTGGGTCATATGATTTGGTTATTAGCAAGTGTAGAACCTAAAACTATTCAGTTAATCACGTGGTTTAGCAGCAGGTCAGTTATTTGGCTTAATGAGTTAACCTTCAACTTAAAATCACATAGAATGGAAAAGGGTCCGACACTCGGATCCTTCTCCATTCTATGTGATTTTAGGTAACCTGTTTTTCTAGATTTACTATAAATGCTAGCCTCTTTAAATTTTGTGTGTACGCTTCCCATAGTGCGCACAAATTGAGGATTTTCACCGACATTTTAGTTATGATGTGCTTCATTGTGTATAAGCTTAATCTGCTTAAATGCGTAACTGTGTTGTGTTATTAGGTATATAATGCTTCATAATTTTATTCATGGTGGGTGATTTTTGTTATGGTGTGCTTCAACTACAGGGTGGACACTACAGACATGAAAGGTTTGAAAAAGATCGAGGATCACTGAATCTGGAATTAGCAAAAGGGGTGACATTTTTATTTCATATCGAAGCATCATTAGCATCTCTGTCTCTCATTAAAACAAGTGCAATGAGATCTTTTCTTGTTAAAGAACAATCGAGTGATATACTTAATTCTTGCTTAACACATGGTGAGTTTTGGCATTTGTACCCTTTCCAGATATACATGCTATGTTGATTTTCAGTTTATGTTTATTGGAATAACAAGTTCGGTAATAACTGTTTTTCGTTTTAGCTTGTTTGTGGCACCTTTGGTATAATATATCATATATATTAGAAGGTACTAGATAATATTAAGAAAGAAAATGAAGCTGAAAATTATTTTTTGTATTTCAGTCCTGATTGTGCTGTGTACAACATGCCCAGTGCCTCGACACCATTCTGCCATTCCTTTAAGTTGGTGATCGTAATGGAATTTGATGTGCCGGGTTTGTTGGTCGGTTTGAAGGGCTATTTGATAAGATAAACTGCCTATATTCTAGTCGAAATTACTACAATATGGTTGTTATGTTAATGGTTAGTTGCCTCGGAAAATTAGTGCAATTGAATAGAAAAGTATGATGTAGGAGATTATGGACTTAATTGTAATTTCATTCTTGACTTATTCTTTTGACTGTGTTGTCTTCCAACTTTTATGGTAGCATCTTTCCTTGATGATGAATTTTGTAATGCCTCAAATTTTAAATAGAAGTCCATGTTTGGAAGGAATTAAAATCTAAATTTTAATTTAAATTAAAATTGACAATTAAGAAAAATGATATTTGTACACCTTGGGGTGTACAACCGAGTTTACAACCCCCCCCCCCCCCCCCCCCGGGGGGGGCCCCCCCCCCCCCTTTCCCCCCCCCCCCCNGATTCACAATATTTCGATTATATATTTCCTTAACTTTTATCAAAATCTACTAAAAATTTAATTTTAATCTCCACAAAATTGGGCTTTCTAATTGTTTATAACATAATGGAAATAACACTGATGTGTTAAATTCAATGCTTAAAGCTAAACTTTAGATTAATTAAACTTAAAATAGCATTCAAATTTTAAAGCATGCTTCTGGAAATA
Organism: Fraxinus baroniana; assembly: GCA_903798355.1. Classification (NCBI taxonomy): domain Eukaryota; kingdom Viridiplantae; phylum Streptophyta; class Magnoliopsida; order Lamiales; family Oleaceae; genus Fraxinus; species Fraxinus baroniana. The sequence goes on from CAIGRO010068497.1 coordinate 11,282, forward strand.
AATTAAATTTCATTAATTACAGGATCATAATTAGTTTGATAAGAAATAAAGACAATTTAATTGTCACATTTTCAAGAAAAATGTCCCTTCGCATATTGCTTCACTACTTCGACATCCCTCCAAACTGAACCAAACTAACCTGAAATTGGTAATAAAATAGTAAAGAATATAGAATTATGCTGGACAGATGCACCAAAATGTGATATTATGTTATAAGCTCAATAATTCATACTATCATTTTATCAAGAGCAGTTAGTGATCAAGTGATAATTCTAGTCAACGTAATTCTGTATAATTCTTGAGAAAATATCGGAGGAGTTTCTTTTTTCATTTTATAGAGGACTCGAAGGTTAATTAGCATTTTCAAGAAAAAATGTATGTAAAAAAGATAATACAGTAAAAAGAGAGTCAACTTGAACATTTTTGGTTTTCCCCACATTATTGTTAAAAAGCCAAGGGTGTTTTTGATATGTTGTTTTCAATTTTGTAAAATACTTAAAACTTTTTTGATCTGATATTTATAAATGCGTATTTTTGAAAACAAAGCTAAACTTATAATATAAAACTCAAAATACATCTTTGACGTTTAAATGTTTTCATCGAAAACTCTAAAAATACTCAAAATACGAAAATTAAGCATTTAAATAAAAATTTTATTCAAATAAAATTTTAAAAATTAAAAATTTTGAGAAATAAATATATAAATTCTAAAAGAATATAATTCTAAGATTTTAAAATATATAAAAATTGCGAATTCTAACAAATAAAAAATAAAAATAGTTCAAGCTCTTAATGATTATTTAATAAAAATTCTAAAAATGGATATTTAAATGAACACATAAAAATTCTCAATCCATGTCACTAATTTCTATTTTTTATTTCTTATCTTTTGCCAACTTAATATATTATTTATTTTTATTTTAGTTTTATACCAAAAAAATATTTGTAAGATTCACCAAATTTTAAACTGTATGTATTATTTGATATCATATTATATTAACATAAAAGATCACTTCCTCTTATTTTTTATTTAAATAAATGGCAAACATATAGAGATTATAGCACAAGTTTTCATTTATTTTTATTTGCTCTACAGACTAGACCAGAATGCAGTTACATGAAAAGAATAGTGAGCATAACCATTTTAATATACATCGCACAAAATTTATTTATTTGTTGTTTTGTGTCATCTGTGTATTGCAAATTTGAATTATGGTAACGATGTCACGTATTTATTGGAAAAATGATGAGGGCTGAAATCCCAATTGTAATGAAATCACCAAACAGTTAAGGGTCTGAATAGTGGAGGAAGGAAATGAACAGTTGGACTTGGAGAGCTAGGGAGGCACCAATGGCAGTGGGGAAGGGAAAGCTGCACTAGGAGGAAAAAGACAGTCCTACGTTAAATGCACAGTTTAGGGTATCCGTGACTTGTTTTTCGCTAAAGGATTTAAAAAAATGGTCTAACTCTGCAGGATTCGAGACATGACGTGCGCCTACGACACAACCCACCATTAAGGGAAACCATGACTTGTTTATGAGGATTTAACTAGAAATTAAAGCGTTAGATTCTTATATCGTACCCCCATTAAGACACAGAAATAATTAGATAAAATAAGTTGGTGTATTTTCATTATGGGCTATTTAGTCATCATAAAAATAAAATGGTAAGAAAAAAGAATATGTAAAGATTACCAGTGAAGTAAATGTTAAATATGGTGTGCACATAAATAGTTGAAGAATAATCGTTACTCTACTGCTCATTGCTGCTCTCCTCCCCCGCGTATGCACTTCTGCAGATGTTCCAAGCTAGCAATTCTCTGCATAGAAACTGTTCTTCCCCTCTTGTTCCCCAAGCCTGCTGCATCATTCTGTTGTACATTATTCGCTGGAGTAATATCCACCAAACCATTTTGGAACCTAGGATCATGAGGCGATGTGGCACTTCGATAATGGCACTGCTTTGTGTCATCTTGCACTTGTACTGGTACAGCAGCATCTGCTGATGTGTCCGATGGACTACCGGCAAAAGATGGCATGCCCATTGTGGATATCTCGGACATAGATTGGAATGGTGGGCTTAAACCGGTTACCCTCTTAACAGTCTCTTCTGCCATTTTTACCTGTTTAAGGAAGACAATACGTATCAGTTATTTTCTGTAAACTCAACGTCCAATGAAATACCTTTATAGAGGTAAAAGTAACCTGAATCCAACATGAGACTTGATAATAGAGTTCTGAGTATATTTATTCAGCATTTTGGACTCGTTTAATCCCTATAACTGTGGGGACCAACAAGAACACTAAATAGATTGTTACACTAAGATACATGATATGAAACGTTTGTCTCTAGTGCCTAAGTTCATGAAGTATAAGACAAATTTAGTAAATTACTATGTAGTTTTCAGATTCGCGGTTAACCTTACCTTTGCTCTCAATGTCTCAACATCAGCTTTCAGAACTCTGTTGTCACCAGCTATGTCATTGTACTTTTGGTTTATATCAGAGAGTTTCTTTGACAAATAAGAGTTTTCAACTCTTAATTGAGAAACCTGAAGCATAAGCAAAATCTTAATACACGATCATATGATTACAAAGGTAAATGAAGATGATGAGAGTTGAGAAATATACCTCCGTCTCAAGCTCAGTCAAATGGGCCTGCTTTCTTCTTCTCGAGCGTCTGGCGGATTCTCTGTTTGAAAGCATTCTATAAAAGAAAACAATACAAATTTATAAAACTGATTATGCTATTAAGACCCCGTTTGGTACGGATTAAAATCCAATTAAAATTGAAAATATGGCCGTTATTGGGCCCCACTCATCTAATAAAAGTCAACAATAACGGCTAGTTTTTCAATTTTAATTCGATTTTAATCCTTATCAAACGGGCCCTAAAATAGTGTACATCAAGAATCACACAGAAGTTTAGAACATAAAATAGATTTGAAACCGTTAAAACGCATGTGATGGGTGCACTGCCATTGAGAGAAAAATACACCACATACAAAAATCAAGAACCTTGTTAATGTTGAAAGTAAGTCATCTCTATTAAAGCATCTCCAATGCTAATGTGGACTGCTTTAAAAAAATTGCCGCATAAGCAAATTAGACAGTGTCTTAAAACAATCCTCTCCAATGCTATCTGCTGATGTGGCAGAAAATGAGCACACACGTTGTCTGGAGCTCCTCCTAGATATAGAGGCTCTATTAGACATGCCGATTCAGCAAAAAAAAAAATCTGTTTCCGTTTTTAGAGCATTGAGTTCTCTCTCTTCCTCTCCATTTCATTTATTTTTGTTTTAGGGTAGATCAAGATGCTGTCATCCCCCTAGCACGACAAATACCATGTGGTGTACATAATCTTGAGTGATTGCCAACTATCTCGAGCAATTAGCAACTAAAAGGTTAACCTGTTAATACCTCCTTACACGCTTTGCATCTGCAGGGTCCATATTCTGAGTTGTTTCAGTTTCTCCATCACCTTCATCATCATCTGATTGTTCTCCATATGAGCCACTTGTTGACTTCACCTGAGCCCCACCAGATTTCTTAGGCAATGCAGGCAGGGAAGATAACCCACTTTCACTGGCAACCTTATCTTGTCGCTTTGATGAATCGTGCCCAGCTCCTACCAAATGATAAAAAACCAAACAGAAAAAATGTCAGCAATGGTTCTCGACTTTCAGAGTACATTATACACCAAATTATCATTCATTCTTATTAATAGATAATCTCCGGGACGGTACAATGAGGCTCATGGAGTATGATTTGCAGTATTGTGTTATTTTACAAGTCAAAAGTAGAGGTGTTCATCACAGATAAATATGACTTAATTCAGAAAAATGCTGCAATCAAGAGGATCTGGAGAATGATGATTGCCTACGCACAAGTGAAAGACTTCATTTACATGCACAATTTCCAGATCCGTGGGGAAAATAGGTAAATTATGACATCAGTAGGTCCATTGACAACTAAATCCGACAGATATGCCATCAATATTGTGTAGGTGAAGCTAAAGTATCATAGAAGCAGATATGAGGCTCATCATGCTTTGTCAGGTAAGCTGTCTTGTAAGCCAGACACGTGTTCACCAATAAACATAAGAATGTTATGGTTGACTTTTAAAGATTGGACTGAGAGAAATTCAACCAAGAGATTCATGCACATAGATCATGGATGTTTGCAGCAGTAAGCATAAGTAGCATTAATTACATTAATTGTTTGAAGATGAAGGACCAAGCTTAATTAAGACAGAATCATAATGCACAAATCATGAATGCTGCTCCATTAGTTAGCTGAGTTGAATACATTTGCACTCTTAGTGACTAAACTTGTGTTGTCGTCAATTGACTAAGTTGGGTTATATGTTGAACTCATACAGTCATACATAAATTTTCCTATTCAAAGACGATAATAAAATGAAGAACTTGAGATATTGCAACACCACAACGTCTCTAGCTAGTAGATAATGAAAACACTAGAACCAATATAATTAATAAGTAGAGGAATATTCAGAGAAAATAGAAATAAATAATAACAAAGCATTCACTCATAGTAAGTTTATTTGGAAAGATAAAGCCTCATGGCCATTTATATCCAGCTCTATCGCATGAACTCAAGTTGAAGAGTAATACTTAAAGTCGGCCTTCATCACCAAGAATATGATAAAAATAGGAATCCAACAAGCTGCATTACATAAAGCATCCAAGGTCCTAACTAATGTTCAGTATACTTCATTTAGCTTCCGTATATAAGTCAGACAAAGGGGAATACAACGAAACATCATAAGGCCTAGTAACTCGCATTTCTTTAATCATCCGCACAGTTTGCTTTAGCATCTAAAGCACAGATATAAATCTAATTGAAAGGAGCACAGGCATCAGCAAACTGCAAGACTTTCCTCTTCTAACTTTTGAAACATGCTATTATTCATCATCGATAAAAAACGTGATGAACAATTAAAAAATTATTGAACTTAATTTTCACATTAGGTCTAGGTGTTTACACTCACTAGTTGTTGCAACTTCCAGTGAGCAGAAGCAATGAAACCCATTAATTGTACTTGAGTTTGGGTGCATCCAATTATATTTGAAGTTGAATACATTCAGATAAACTTGCTAAAATAGGGGCTCAAATGGGCAATCCTGTAAACTCATTTACTGCAATGTAACCTTTGGCTAAAACAATTCCAAACGAAACCAATTCACCACCTTCAGCCAAGAAATTCAAAGCCACCATTCTCAAGGTAATAGACTACCAATCTCAGCCGTCTACCATCATCTAACAATAACAAGACCACCTCAAGTTCACACGCACAACCAACACGACCAATCAAGTCATCAAGTGTATGTACAGACACAAGTACATGCATCCATGTGTGTGTCTGTTACTTTAGTATTGAAAGTTGTCAAACCATAAAATTAAATAATTTTAGATATAACTGGAGCTTTCCAACTTTGAACGGGTTGCAAAGAAAAGATGGAGAAGTTAGGACAGGCTTGTAGTTCAGGGAAGGGATTGAAACTCAATTGTGGAATTCTTAAAGCTCTCTGCGTACTTTTGGCATACAAAATAAAGGAAAAGGAATGAACAAAAGAAAATAACGGATCATTCTTTACTTTCTTTTTCTGAAAGCGTTATATCTTTTACAGGAGAAGGCATTTTCTTTTTTTATAAAAGAAGCATTCTTTACATTGTAGTTATATCAATATGGCAACTAAAATTTTATTCAAAGGGACAACACCGTTGTTCTTAGTTCAAATCGATTGAAAGTTAATTAATTCTTGGCAAACTATACAGGAGCAGGCATTTTCTTTTTCTTTAAAAAAATGCATTCTTTACATTTGTTTATTGTAGTTATATCAATATGGCAACTAAAATTTTATTCAAAGGTACAATAAGGATTGGAGACACTGTTCTTTATTCAAATCGATTCAGTAGGTCTAAGTGTATGCATGCTTTGAGTAAATTACTCATTAATTGATTTCAGCTCCAAACATTATATAGCACAGTGCAACTTGAAATTGTAAAAACGAACATGTACAGAATTTGGTCATTTTATTCTTCAGTACATAAAAAATAATGACAATAAGGGTTGTTTGACAAAGTTTTTAATAAAACTTGATGAAATATATGGTTGAAAGCAGGGGCGGATCTAGGGGGTGGCGAGCTA
>CAIGRO010068513.1:0-14278 GCA_903798355.1 Fraxinus baroniana
TACACTAGTCGTAGCATAAAAATGAGAAGAATGGAGTAGGAAAAAGCTATAGAAATTAATGTGTGAAAAGCTAGTCTTGTGTAGAAATACGAAGGGAGAGGATGGCCTTAGTGATAGGAGTGAAAATTACCTGGAGCAAAAGAAAGTTCACAAAAAATAGAAAGAGAGATTAGGAAGCGGAATGTCATCGGTATCACAAATGTTTGAGCAAAATTGCTACCTACAAGTGAGTTGAAAAAGGATATGCACTTGCCTGGTTAAATGTTGAATGTCGATTCAAGGATCTAATTGTCGGTTTAATTTGCCTAGTCGAAATTTGAAGGATGAACGTTCGAAATTAGGGAGCATCCTCACATGTTTTTATTGATCCACCCAATCAATTTTGAGTGGGGAAGTAATGAGTGGTTTGAGAACGAATCTTTAGAGACGGCCTTTATTCGAGCTCATTTTTTCAAAACTCATTTTCAATCACATATTTTTCAATAAAATAATTTTACACAAAAATCAAAAATATTTCTTTCTTTTTTTAACCACACATTCTTCCAAATATCAATATTTTAAAATGTATTTTTCCCCCAAATGGATCTCAAACAAGGGCTAAATATATGTTTGGGAGTACATATTTATTTGAAGAGAAACTCTTGATTTGAAGATGACCTGGGTAAAAGGAAGGAATTTTAGCATAAAATGATCAAAACAGAAAAAAAAAATGTGGAATCTACTGGAAGAGCATATATGAGAAGATTAGAGCATTAGGCACAAATATGTCAATATAGTATGCCCTCGAAAAGATAATTGAATTTGAAGTTCAATGCGAAAAATAGTTTGCCATGGAAATTAGGGCATCAAAGCTCGGAAAAACTGTTTGCCATGGAGGATCGCGGTCTGTTTCTATACGGAATTTGGCGTTTTACCTAAAATTAAAGGAAACTTCGGTATTTTTATGGCACAATTTCCAATGCACATAGAAGACTGTATATTGATGCAATTTAGGTGAAATAAGGGGATAGAAATACATATTCATACATAATATTCTTGAGAGACTTTCTCAATGAAGAAATCATCCATATTTTCTTGCAGTCATTAAAAAGATTCGAGGATTGAAGATTTGTCTATTTTTCTTCCATTATTTTCAAGTCCTGGTAATGTATTCTCGTCCAAATATGTTTTCTTGCAATTCAATAATTATTATGCTCTTTGTGACTAGGATTAACGATGAAATCTTGTTACCTATTGATTAATTAATTGTTCATTTTCAGTTTAAATTCTTGTGATTTTTTTTTTATATATATTATTCCCCCTTTTGTTTTAATGTTTGATCACCATTCAAACGTGTTTGAGATTTAGATACCGAGAGGTTCGATATAAATTATCGTATGAAAATTATCTAATAGAGTCTGTTTTACACTTCCTCTTCTTCTTGTTCACCAACCTTGATTGACCTTGCAAATTAATCTCTAGGTCCCACGTTAACAGGCTTTTTCCTAGTTCCTCTTTTCAATAATAAAAATTTCATCTTCTTTCTCCTCTTCTAGCTCCTCATGTATTGTAAGCAAAGATATACATACATGTTCCCTCAACTTAGCATCATTCTATAGCTTCTCTACTTGTTTAGGCTTGTTCCCTCTAATCATCTCAACACAATTGGGATTTTTTTGTTCTTCACTTGCTCTAGGATATAATGCCACACAGTTTCTCTTGATTCCCGCTATCTTGATTAGTTCCAGCTAAATCTTAGGCCTATAAACCCTCCCATAGTAACATTATCACATAATATGCATTTTACGTTATTAAAATTTATTGAATCTACCAAAATTGCGATTTCCCATCCAACATGTCAAGAATCTCTTTTATTTGTCTAGCATTGGATTTAGATGTCATTGTAGAATCGTCTTCTTCCGTTGTTTCTTAAAAAAAATAGAGACAATATAAAATTTATAAACATTAGAATTTAATTATTTTATTTAGAGTAGAAATCACAAAAAATAATCATGAATAAATAACTTTAAACACTTGGCAAACAATGAAAAATAAATAATCTCTCTCACACAGTTTTATAGAACATTTGGTATGTTAGAATACAATATCACAACTCAAAACAAAAATACTTCTAATATAACATTTGAAACACTAATTTATATAAAAGTCATACGCAAACAAATTATTATTCAACAATAACACCAAATGTCCAAGAATATTTATTTCAAAACCAAATGACTAATTAATGTATTGTCTTCAATCTTCACCGGACTCGAATTTCTTACTTGTAAAAGAAGGCAAATTGGATTTGGAGCAATCAAACTTCAGTATTTTTCAGATTTCATTCGGCCACTGTTTTGTTTGAAATTTTTTAAAATATTTTTATTTTTACAGATCAATTTATTTAAAAATTTAAAAAAATAAAAATAAAAAATAGTAAAGCACAACTAGACACACCTATGCGCACATTAAGAAATCAACTTGATAGTTGGCCATTTAATTTCTCGCTCACTGCCAAGACATGACATTTCGCCCACACCTAAACGTGCTTTTTAAAACAAAATATTGATTATCAACACAAATCTAGAATTGATTGTAAACAAGTAATTGAAGATTAAAGTCTGTTAAAAATGGTAGAATCGAAATTCTTTAGTGATTTGATTAAATGCTGAGATTTGTTTTCATTTTTTACTGCTTACTTTCAGTAGATAATTAGATATAACTAAAAAACATACTAAATAACTTTTTATGTTTCGAGTTAAAATCTAGTTTTAATAAAAGTAAAATAATATATATATACACACATCGACAGTCCAGATTGTTGACTTCAAAATCTAATATTATCTATTTCTATGCAAAACAAAATTCGATTAGTGAGACCGATTATCCGTTCGGTCATTCCTCTTCGACGATCGAAAGCCTCGAAACAGGGTAAAGAAGATGAAAATATTTTAAAAGTATTTTTTCACATTTAACATAAAATTGGGCTGGTTGTAGAGGAAATTGAGATAGGTACGTGAGATGTAACATCGCATTGTTCTCAACTATCATGTTTCGTCATCATTCTCAACTATCATATTTCGTCACATCAATAATAGCCCTTGAAAGTACCATAAACTCTTTTGAAAAACTCCGTTATTACTGTAAATAGTAAATCGATTCCAAGGCCTCAAAATGGATTGCTGATCGCTAAGTCGACTCTTGTGAACGGCGTCTTACAATGTATCCAAAGTAAACACATTGGCACAAACAAAGAAAATCAAATAGATCAATTATTATCAAGACGCTGAGGAAGTTCGTCAATATGTTACTCTTCTACTCGAATGATTATTCAATTCGTAGTAATTGAGTTCAGAATTTTGAAGACCAGTGAATAAAGGAACATCCTATTTCTTCAAAAATAATTGAGGAAATTCCAAACAGTTTAGAACCTTGTAATAATCTCTTATTTTACTTGTACTTGTTCGTTCCCCCAGCAAAACCCACCATTCCAACTTGAATTCAAATAAAGAAAACACAAGCATGTGAACTTTCATTTTCAGCCACCAGCTTAAAACCTGAACGACGTGGTAAAATCCATCATCACCACCAGAACCAAAATTGTGCTAGAAAGAAGACTTAGCAACCGAGACACCTAAACATAAGGACATCAAGATTAAACCAGCGCATAACATCAACCAAAAACAACAGAGGGGGAAAGGAGAAGATAAGGTATAACTTGTTAAGCATCAGCTTTGAATCAAGATACTTCAAAATAAGTTACTGTTCAAGGCAAACAAAGCCCACGAGGGTAACCATACTTTCAAAACTTTTTTCTCTCTCATTTTCAACAACACATTCTCACAAACCCAAATTTTTTTCTACTTTTTAACCACACTCTCAAAAAATTTACTATTCAAAAACTCAATCCTTTAAAAAAAATTAAAAAAAATAAAAAATAAAAAAAAATTGTCAAACAGGCGCCAAACTCCATTGATGGCCGGGAGAATGTTAAAGGTAACTAATTCTGTAATTTAAATAAAATACTAAACAACTGATCAGACTGTAAAATTCTAAGATAAAATAAAGAGAAATCTGTAGTCCAAAATAAAGAAATTGGCTCCCACGCATGACTTTATCCTATAAAAATTACAAAAGAAAAACGAGAATTTCAATGTTGAAGCAGCAGATTTTGAACTACAACCTGTGAAGATTCCCAGTGTTGCAGCACTAGATTAGAACCAGCCACCATCACTAAAACGCCATGCGACCAGCATTTCCTTTATCACTAAAAAGCCTACTTTCTGATATTCTTCTGTCAATTGCAGCATCAATTGAGCTCATCTGTAACACAAAATCTAGTTAAAAGATATCAGGGCAGAGACAACCGCCAATCAAATAACCAGCAGTCAAATATTAGAACTTGTTTTTAGTTGATAACAAACTCCGCAAAAGGAGCTGACCTGGGCCAGGTGTTCAAGTTCGATCTTAAAAAATATTGTATGACAACGCGAATGAGCAAAAATCTGTTTGGTGTGTTGTTTCACTCAAACTCAAATACATTACGAATCGAGCACAAGGAGAATTCATGAAATTGAACAATTAAAATTTTTAAAGAGTAAACGTACACTCTCATCTTAATGTTGATGATGCTAGTTTTGATAGTCCTGGAGTTGATTGCAGCATTCTTGTCAGAATTAAATTACTAACTACTGAGAAGATAATGAGAATACCTACTTGAAACTTCGTTGACCACAAAATCGGCGGGATTGCTTGCCAATGGGACCAAAATAGATTAAATATTCTATCAAATCAACAGAGTTAAGAAAAAGTAGAGATGTACTTCGAGCAAATTGCTCAGACATGTTCTCAATTTTAGAGGAAGCAAAGCAAATTTAAGTACATATACAGGCACCTTAATAAATATGAAACAAGGCGTAAACAAGTGAAATTGGAATTTGCTCAGACATGTTCTCAATTTTAGGGGAAGCAAAGCAAATTTAAGTACATATACAGGCACCTTAATAAATATGAAACAAGGCGTAAACAAGGGAAATTGGAAACAAGAAGCAATGCACAAGCACCTGGATTGTTGAGCAACTCAACTCCATATCCATATGAAAGAATTTGAGTACCAAGTAATTATGACTTACCTGGCTAGTTTCATCATGCACCTGATACTTCAACAAGGACATTCTTCTTTCCTCCTATAAAATTTCACATCCCAAGTAAATGTGACAACTCCGACCAAAAGAGGAGAGTGAAGAGGCATCTTACACAACTTTCAGAAAAGCACTACTAACCATGGACATAGCTTCATCATCCCAGACTAAATAGACCTCATTAGTTGCAGGCTGTGTAGCTGGAGCCTTATTTGCAATTATAGGAGGTGGTCCAATTGAAGGACCACTAGTATTTGGAGCAGAGGCATAAGAATGTGAATTTACTGATATTGCAGCTGCTAAACAATTGAGAAAAAAAAAAGTGTTAAAGAAAAATGTGGACAGCACCAAACAGATGCAGATTCTCACCTATATTTTCCAGCATCAATACATGGATAATTACCAACTCTTAATTAACAATAGGAGAGAAATACCAGAAAGCCCTTTAAAGATCATATATCTGAAAAATAAGTATTTTTTATTTATCAAAAAGAGAGGGAAACATGAGACAGTTTTTATTTCCATAAATCCAGCTAGTCATAGCAACACAAACAATGATAAAGCAAGAAATCGTCTGACAAAACTAGCATTATTAGTCGTACTAGTTATGCACAGGAAAATCCTCATAACAGTACTCCAACCATTTGCCAGAAGCTTCCTGTGCCTAAATTATACAGAACTCCATCCACGATTATAATCATTGAGAAAGATGCCATCACTTAAAAATTGACTGCCAATATAATGCCATATTTCACATCCAATTGTCACTGAAAACTTCTTTTCAATGGAATTCTGCCAGAAAAGCCAGGAGATATACTATTCTCTAAAGGGTTTTAGTTACATCACCAATAGACTATTCCTATTTTTTATTTGTGCTGGTTGCCATGAGAAATTAAGGGATACCACAAGTTCTAAATTCTAAACATTGAATCAATTCGCTGTTTTCCAAATACAACTGGCACATTAGGAATTGCTTGTCCACCGCTTGAGGATAAATAATTATTCATAATCAGTCCTGTACCAGTACGAATTCCAGTTTTAGATCTTTTGCCAGTGCATACAAGAAATTCTTAAAAAGGATTCATGTCTAGTGGGTTCCAGTCATAATATTACATATTTTTGCAGGTGCAAGTTTCAAGTCAAAACAGTTGTAGATTTTGTTAAAAAAAATTAGTTTTGAGTCTTTTAACTAGTGAAGAAATGGGAAGCATGGATTTCAAGTGTTACAGAATAAGACGTCACTTGGAATCTCCCCACAACTACAAATTAACTAACACAATAACCATTTTCACTCCCTCGTTATTAAGATTTTATTCTAACATGCTATAGTAGTACAATTATGTCTCATCATAACTAGAATATATACTTTAACATGTTTATAATTAAAAAAAGGGTTTTTATCTAATAATCTTTGTTAACTGTGGCCAACGACACAATAAACTCAGGTACTCAAAAGCCAGATGCACAGAAGTTGATATCAAGTAAGAAGAATTTAAAAATCCAAACCAATTTTGTTCTGAGCTTGCCAAAGAACAGCTAAAAGCAAAGATATCAACAAACTTTCCCACTAAAATCAGAGATTCTGTGGTAACTTCACGAAAAAGATTTACAATTATAAATTGGCTTTCCACAAGGTAAAGAAAGAATATAGCAAAAAAGTCACAGTTCCACTCCAGCAAATACCAACAAATACTATACGAAATCCCGCAGGGAAAACTGTGAAAACAGAGATTAAGATATATGTGTGTGGGTATTTATATATATATACCTGGAATGCCAGAGCCATGATAGCTATTAGTAGCCGAAGTGTAACTACCCATCTGTGGATCTGCACTGTTAAGTTCTGCAAAAGAGCTTAATGCAATGCTATTTGGAGGCATAGGTGCAGAAAATGGTGAATTTTGAGGAACATTGTTTGTAGGAACAACAGGGAATAAAGGTTGAGATACAGGAACAGGAGAAGCTGCAGACATCCCAGGTGGAGCAATTGGCATTGGTGGTTGTACAGAAGGCGTTGCAGGTGACACAGGAGGCCTGACATTCTGTACAGGAAACAAGGGCTGTTGTGTCATTGATGCAGAAGGTGGAACTGAAGCAGCAGGATGTTGTGGATACCAAGGTTGTGGGCGAGGTAAAACAGGCCACCCACCAGGAGGCATAGGAATTGCAGGATTATAACTGCATCACATGAAAAATATCCTGTGAGAAACGATTTGCTCAGGTATGGCAATGGTTATAAATGTAGAAAAATAAACGGTGATTAGTGTTTTTTCATTACTTAAACCAGGTGCCAAAAAACCAGTAAATGCAGCAACCAAAATGGAAATTAAATAATTATATATAAATCACAAGTACAAGCATCAACTATTTCAAAGGGAAAAGGGATGCCAGTGTGGGGAAATGAAATTTTAACAACATATGTTCTCTTCAGGCTAGTAAAGCAATGACAAGAAGAAGCAACTGTAGATTCCTAACCAACATGGATTCAATTCAATCCTTCCAATACTTGGTAAAAAGAACAGATATATGGACTAGAACTCTCCTTAGTTGTCATTTTAAAATGTTTCCATACTACACCAATGCATCAAGATCCTAGAACAATATAATCTCTTTGCACGGACACTTTAATTAGGATGGCTTGTGCGTGTCCGAAACGTGTTAGATACCGACACTCGAACACTATACCACTGTCATTTTTCTTTCTTACAAAAATATTATATATTTTTAACTCAACTTATTATTAAATAACAAATAAGTGCTTACATCTAAAAAATTTCAACAAGAAAAATTAATAACAAACATAAAACTAAATTTATACTATATAAATAAAGAATTTTAAAAAATTTAATCAAAATATAGGCGACGTATAATGTCAATACTTTTTTTTTTATAAAAACGCGTATCAGCGTATCCGACATGTATCATGTTAGACAAACATATCTGTGTCGGTGCATCATAGAGTAGTCAAAGACACAATCAACAATTGAATCAATATGAGTAATGACACAAGAACCTACAGTGGTGGCATTGTTCCCAAATTTGGCCGAGGAGGAAACCCAACACCTAATGATCTTGGAACCATGCTACCAACCATTTGGGCTGATGGAATTTCAACTTTTGTTGTTTTTGAAGGAGTATCTTCCTCTGCAAAAAAGTAAAAAAGAAAAAAAAAAAAAAAAAAAAAGTATCAAATGAGACCACTTCAATGAAACAAAATAAACACTCTTTGCACTATCATTCAAAGAAAATACTTACCAGATGCAGTCATCCAGTTGTCTAATGGATAAAAACCAATAAGCATGATAATAAGAAAAAAAAACAGTGGCATACGCATTAATAATGAAAAGTGACTAGAAGAAACATATATTTTGATAAATGAGTACCCTTTTATTCTGAAAAAGGAGACAAGAGGTGCACCTTTTGATAAATCAGGACCTTCTAGTAATAATAAAATAACAGTAAAAGAGAACAACCAAATGAAGGAAATTCATAACAGTTGTATGTTTCAAATTCACGAATTCAAATAAGACGTACCTTTTCAAAAATTGTCACTCTTTTTGGCTGGTCTTTTGGGCAAGGGGGTTTGGGAGAAAAAGCATTAACATGAAACCACAATACTCAACCATAACTACATAAGTATGCAAAGAGAGAGCACCCAGTAACTATCGATCCATTATACTATTTTCTGTAGCACTTAAAAACATATGAAAGGTGGTTAAGGACCTTAACACATACCCTTGCACAGAGGTTACCCTATCTCCCATTTTGAATCAAATGTCGTTTATTTACAAGTAAACTATAGACTTACCACAGATTCCCCAAACCACATTGAA
The DNA here is from genome assembly GCA_903798355.1 of Fraxinus baroniana. Taxonomy (NCBI): domain Eukaryota; kingdom Viridiplantae; phylum Streptophyta; class Magnoliopsida; order Lamiales; family Oleaceae; genus Fraxinus; species Fraxinus baroniana. The sequence goes on from CAIGRO010068513.1 coordinate 8,954, forward strand.
GAAATCAAATGAGCTAACGAAAACATGAGTGAAGAAGCTTAACCACCCGCGTTATACCAATTTCTCCCCTCAATTAATCAATGTTACCATCCGTAGAGGAGCATATAATTATAGTCTCGGTTGACACCAATATATGCTTTTTACTTAGGTTATTGTCTTGTAAATATGTTTTTTGAAAACCAGATAAACACGTTCTACTTTTCTATGAACGAGAATGCACCATGTAGTAGTGCAAAGTTGCTCTCGTATCGCTCCATATTTCCCTTATTTTTCAGGTTCTAATCAGAAGTTGTAAGCCTGATATAACTTTTGAACTAGCGCAAATATACAAAATATAAGATTGTGGCGTACACAGATATGACCTAAAGGGTAACACAATGAAAAGAATACCTTCATCTCCATAGTGAGTGGCCAATACATCAGGCGGAATTCCTTGCATTCCATATATTTCAATATCTGTTGACTCTCTCGGTCCAAAACGTAAACCTTGAGACTTTTTTACAATAGCACAATATAATATTCATTTTTATTGTTGTGTTTGAAGTGTCTCTTGTTTTGCTCAGTTTTCTTTGAACTCTCGTTGAGAAGTGTTTCTAAAGTGAAATTTTTTGTTTCCTTGATCAGTATCAAACCGTTTAGCTGGCTTTTTATCTTACTTACTTAAATGTAGTATCTATGTTTAATTGACGAATTTTTTAGTTATTCCAGTGCACATTATTCTGTATTCTGATTTCTAAACCTAATTTGCTCAATATAAGTCCTCGTCATTTACTAACTTTTTTTTACTAATCAAAACCTTGTAATCAAGCAGACATCTTGGCCTTATCAATACTACATACTTTGCTGCTACAAAAATCACAATTTCCAAAAAATGCACTTAGTTCCAAGCTTCCTTATAACTGAATCCTTCTAAATTATTCATTTTATTACATATTATTTAAAATACCAGCATCTTTCTCCAATAGTCATATTCTCTCTCAAAACTTATTACAGGAAAGAATAAAAACAGAAATGCGAGTTCTATAACAGAGTTTCCTCCATCCCGCTAGATAGAAAAAGGTCCAAAAAAGGAGCAAAAAAACGCGAAATACACATACACAGGATACTGGAATCTTTCTAATAATGCAATTCAAGTGTTATTTAAAATCCCAGAAACTTTATCAAACAGTTATATTCTCTCTCAAAACCAATTACAAGAAAGAACAGAAACAGGAATGCGAATTCTAAAAAGGACTTCATCCAATCTCACAGAGAAAAAGGGTAAAGGGGATAAAACAGGTGAATATACAAAAAATGAAAAGACCAGCATAAGACCTAGCTCCACAATCGAAAAAACTAAATATTTAACCAAACTCATCCACGTCAACCACAACATTATCTTTAGCATTGAGATATAAAATCGAAAACCGAATTAAAAATTGAGCACCAAGCAAAATAAAATAAAGAATAAGGAAGGTACAGACTTGGAGACTTGCTCCTTGTGGACCTGGAGAACATGGATGGCCATGCCGCCAGCGGTTGATAGCTTCTTGTGACAAACATGACATTTAAAGTGCTTTGCCTTCTGGTGCTGCACCAATATCTTCTCGTCTTCGAACTCCCTGTCACAATAATAGCACCATACCTTATCCATCGCCCCTCTTTTCTTTTTCTTCCCCATTCTTCTTTATTCGGTTCGATTGTGATAACTCCCAACCCAAAAACGATTAACAGTACTTACCTACGATCTATTCTCCAATCAACCGATGGTGATTCAATAAGATTTCGGGCTTGGCATTTCTTGATAATTACTCGATTGGATTTCTTGTTAATCGAATTCCTAGGAGAGATTTTTAACGAGGGAAGGTTTAGGGTTTCTGGGGGTCGGATCCGCACAGAGCTTCTATTCCCCACGTTTTCATGTTGTATGGTACATCGCAGCGAGCAGCTCTGTATATAGAGGAAGGAGATAGAAGGAATTGGCACAGTGCCCAGCCATATTTTCAAAATAACTTTTTGACTCCTCAAAGAAAAAAAAAGTTAAAATGTATAAACTGTAAATGAAATATCAAAACCCAAAAATACCCTCTTTTCCAACCAACAGTCATACCCGAGAGTAGGGTTGTAAGCAAAAATCGTCAAACCGGAAAATCAAACCGAAACTGCAATTTAGAAACCGTCGGTTTGGTGCCACGTGGACCCGTCAACGAAATGGTTTTGAACCAAATCAAACCGGTCAAAAACGGTTTGGTTTAGGTTTGAGAATTTTAATTTCGATTTAAAACCAANCTTCCTTCTGTACATGGGGCAAAAATCAAGAAGAAAAAGTTAAAATGTATAAATTGTAAATGAAATATCTAAACCCAAAAATACCCTCTTTTCCAACCAACAGTCATACCCAAGAGTGAAGGAAAAAGAAATTGAATATTACTCACATAATCCACAATCGGGATCCAGTCAAAGAAGCACCCTCACAGTCATATCCAACACCGACCACCACCCACACCATTATCTTAAATAAGGTTAGTTTTTTTTTATTTGAATTATGATATTGATTTTTCATTTATTATTATATATAATATTTATTCTTCATTATTTAGGTATGTCATTGGGTATAATAGAGATTTAGGTACATGTATTTGAGTTTGTGAACCTTAACTCGCAAGAAATGGCGATTTCTCGCCATTTTCGACGAGAAACGGTTGACTCAAGCAACTGTAAGCCTGTGCTGACTATAAACAATCGGCCTTTGACAGTCGCCCGCTTTGGGTGACTATTAATAGTCGGTCCAAACAGTCTCGACTGTTTACAATCTGTTTTGGGCCGACTGCTTTATTTCATTTTTTTTAATTCTTTTCTTTTTATGATAAATTTAATTTTGTAATTTTAATTATATTCTTTGTTAATTTAATTTTTTCAATTTTCATTAAATAATATTTATATTATTTATTTAATTTTCATAATTTCTTTTTGTTTAATTTTTTTTATTATAATTGTTTTGGAAATAGCTTCAAAATTTCTTAATTATTTATTTTTTTGATGAATTTTTTTTTCGACTGTTTTAATCAATCTGCCCAAAGGCCCTTTTTTATTTTATTTCAATTTAAAATTCTTTTTAATTCTTAATTTTCTATATTTTATTATTTTCTTTAATTTATTTTATTATTTTTGTCTGTAATTCGGTTCGCTTAATATTTTAAAATTATGCTTATTCCATTATCTATTGTTGAAAGTTATAATATTTGAATTTTTGTAAGATGGAGTACCATCTAGTTGTGGAGTTGAGACATATAGCGGGAAAATGTACGTGGAACAGTAGCTTTGACAGTTTTACTAATGTGTTGGAGTTATTGGATAATTAGCACACATATGTTGTAGCGACCCGAAAAAAAAAAATTGTTATGTCGTTTTCAAATAAAATTTTCTTGTATAACTCGAAAATAATTTGAATTATATTATGACGTCGCTACGACCATTCCTAAGAGTTAAATTAAAAGTTTTGGTCATGATAGTAAAGTTGCGTGCGCTTGTCTTAAAAATTTTGTAAGTCGTCGAAATCTCTTTTAAATGACATTTTTTTTCATTCAGTTACATTATTTTGACGACACACTTTATATTAATTGTTACCACTATTGAGTCCTTAATTTTTTTTAAAAAAAAATTGATACACTTGTTATATTGTACCAAATAATCCCTTTCATTTTTTTACCATCCACTAGGTTCATAAACTACCCCACTTAGCATATTAACTTTCATTTTTTTAACTACCAATATATATTTATATTTGAAAGGGAGTTATGGACGTCCACATTTATACACATTTCAGCGTACAATTTTACACATTTCAACTTACAGTTTAACCTCCATTTTTGTCAACTGCCATTGGAAGTGAGAGTTAAATGCACGTTCACCCATTTGAATAATAAACCACCCACTAAACATTATCCTTTCTTAAATGCGTTGGCCACCATCAATTCAATTGAATTTTGAAATTATAACAGTCCATTTTAGTTTTAAACGTCATAAGTTTATTTTGAAACTTCAAATTTCAACTCCTATAACCATGTTTTCTCTCCCAAATAACTATACCTATATATAATTTATTTTGACGTTTTACCATAAATTAAAAGAAACCTTTGAATCTGAAAATTATCGAAATGAGAAGCTTTGAGTGCACTGCATTTTATTTTGGACACAAAAGGTTATTCAAACTCCAAGTATTTAAGGTAGGGTGAATTTCGGCACTTTTGTTAGTGATGTAAGAAGTATTCATTTTCAATTTGCATTAAATGTGTTATTGTGTTACTTATAATGAAAGCACCGTTTGGTGGTTCAAATAAGATACGAATCACCATTTGGTGTCATGAAGGGATCACCGTTTGGCAGTTTAAATAAAATATGAAGAGATGATTTATGATAGGCTATTAAAAACCTAAGAGTGAGCTGACTGACTGATCACCGATTCGCCTTGCAAAATTGACGGTGACACAAATAACTAAAGTTTGCATTTTTGAAAATATATATTTTTACCAATTACTTAAGTGCTTCCTACTGAGTATTAGTTATGATACTCACCCCTATCAAAATTTCACAGGTTAAATCGAGGCAGGGCAGTGGTTTGGCATAGTGGCAAGTGCTCGGCAATTTGAAATGCTTTTAATTTTCTAGTAAAAATGTTCAATTGTGTAAACCTTTTATGAATGCTTATATGACACTCTTAACAATGTATTAATGTTTATCTCATCTGGTTTTATATAATTTGCATGACAACTATAATTTAAAAAGGTTGAATTGACAATGCATGNCAAATGTTGAATTGACAATGCATGACGTTTATTTACCGCTGAATTGAATTTCAGATTCTACCCTTCAATTTGAAAATGGTATAACTTGGGGTACAGTGTATGTTTGGAGCAAAATCAGTGGGTATGAAAGGCCTATGATCTCCTAATAGTGATCTTTGGAATTTCCTTAAAAATGGTATCTAGAGAAAAAGTTATGTCCGTTTTCCTTAAAATACTGTACGACTATGTCTGTTTCGAATTTTTTGTCCAGCATAGTCGTGCAGTATTTTCGTGCTTCAAACGTTATCTTCATGACCCTAAATTTTTATATGTTGTACATATATGAATGTTATAGTCTTTGTCAAAATTTCACAAATTTTCCTCATCGTTTGCCAGGCCAAGCATATCTTCCTTTCCGCTGCTGTGCAACCAGTATTTTGCTGAATTTCCTCCAAATGTTTTCCAAATAAATTTCACCAAATTGTCCAAGTCTATATGAAAAAAAAAAAAAAAAAAAAAAAATTCCATTACATCTTATATGTTTCAGATTCCAAAACGTTTA
>CAIGRO010068531.1:0-11724 GCA_903798355.1 Fraxinus baroniana
TCTTCTTCTCTCCTTCTTCCCAAAACTTCTTCCCTTCCCATATGCATTTCTTGCCAGAACAGTCGACGGCTTCTTGCCCACCGTGGTTTCTTCCGTTCAAGCTAGCGTTTCTTCCGTTTTCTTACTGATTTCTTCAAGTTTTTTCTGCATTTTCTCGCCTCCGACACGCCGCAAGGAACTCCGACACGCGTCGGCGACGTGTCGAAGGCGTACCGGTGTCCGATACGTGTCGGACACGGGGTACGTGGTGGCCGGCAACGTGTCCGTGCTTCTGAGTATCTAACCATCACACATCCAGATATTTCATTTGTCGTTCATACTGTAAGCAAGTTTATGGACGCCCCTCGTCACCTTCATTTGGTAGCTGTTCGTCACATTATTCACTATCTTATTGAGACTCATCATCGTGGACTCTTCTTCCCTCGAGGGTCGTCTCTTGAGCTCACGGCCTATAGTGATGCTGACTGGGCAAGTTGTCCAGATTCTCGTCGATCTACTACTAAGTGGTGTGTCTTTCTAGGTGATACTCTCATTTCTTGAAAATGGAAAAAACAGGAATGTGTTTCTATGTCCTCCGCTGCATGTTCTGAGGTTGTGTGATCTCGTTGCAGAATTTGGTTTCTCTCAATCACAGCCTACGCCACTCCATGGTAACAATACTAGTGTCATTCAGATTTGTGGCCAATCATGTGTACCATGAACGCACCAAACATATTGAAATGGATGTCATTATATTCAGGACGCCTACGACTCCAAGATCATAGCTCTTCCCTATGTTTTCACTACTCACCAAGCTGCCGATATCTTCAACAAATCCCTGACTTGCCACCGTCATAATTATCTAGTAAGCAAATTAATTCTTGTGGACTCATCAACATCAATTTGAGGGGGCATTAGAATATTAATTATTTAACTAATTAGGTAATTACTATGTAAATAATAGCTAGTTTACATGTATAGTGTATCCTAAAATATCTTGTAATATTTCTAAATTCAGAAAAAGATAAACGAGAAATTCATTCCGTAAATCATTGTCAGTCACAAAATTTTGACAATTATCAATTCAGCAAGTAAAGACAATTTCCATTCAAAGTACTCCATAGTTCTAATTTGGAGTGATGCTAAAGAGAACTTGCCTTTTTTGTACTAAGAGAAATATGTGATTTCATATTACCTTCATTAAGATGCAGAGAAGCATACTACTAAAATCAATTGAAGGCACGTTCCTTTATAAATAATTAAATCAGCAATTAATTTTCTTCCTTCCTATCAGTCAATTGAATGTACGGAATATATGTCCATTATCCACAACTACATTGGCTCGTGATCTAAATAAAACAATAAATCAATTCAGCCAAGACATACAAGATTAAGGATATATTTCACCAAAACCATCTTCATTTAGGTGTGGAGAGAAAATATAATTTATTGCATTTAGAATTTATAAAACAAAAAATGAGGTCAATACAAAATAGAAAGAAGAGAGAGAATCAATAAATGATGACAAATCCTCCTGCAGTAAAAGAAAAATTTATTTACAGTGTCAGCAAATCAGTCACTTAGGTAAGGTACCATATGCATAATATTGTATATAAATTATGCACCAAAAGAAGCAAAATTCATAACATGTCAAAAAATGGATATAGACACAAAGTAGCAACACTTTCTCGGAGACATTTAGACGATAGTGAGATTATAATAAACAAACCTGTTGTCCAAAATTGTATGTTGGGATCATTGAACCACCCCATGATTCAAATCGATATACATCCAAGTAGTTTTTCTGGTCAATACGAATCAACCAAATAAGTTTTAACAAGAAAGAAGGAAACTATCATTGAAAAATCATTAACACATTTGTCCAACTACTTGAAATTTAATTACATATTTCTATCTAAATGTGGAAATTTCTCATTAAGTTATGTATTTTCATAGGAGGTGTTGGAACACTTAATCTAAAAGCTTAGCCATTAGAGAAGGTCACATTTATATCATTTAAATCTTATCTTTGTCAAGTTCCCTACATGTAGGCTGATTTCATTTTTTCCCATCAAAAGCCGGACACTTCCACAATTTCATTAAACAGGTAAAGGCAAAATTTAAACTCCACACCTTTGCGTGCTCGATGCTATGTTGAACCACTAGATCTAAAAGCTAAATTGTTAGAGAGGGGCACATGTATATAATTTAAATCTTATCTTCAACATGAAGAAACACGAGCTATAACAACGCACTTCATGGGAAGGAGTATATATTAGAGCTAGTACCCAACATTCTAATTAATGTCTAACTAGCACAGTAGCATAAGTTTGCTCACTTGACAAAACCATTGACAGAGATGTCAAAGTCAAAAATTCTAAACCAAAACTTACGAGTTTCATGCTTGTTTCATTATAAGAAAGAAGAAAGGCAGGCATGCAAGTCCTAAACATCCTTCCATGATTTATTTTCATGAATATTATTTCTGTCCCTTCTAAAAGCTCCCATTGTCAATCAAGTTAAACACACTCTCTTGCTTCTTTGTGAAAAATTTGAAATATAAAGAAAATAGCAAGAGCCTCAGCTACGGAACACAAAGAAGCAGAAAACGCAGTTTTTTTTTCCAAGATGTGAACTTCTCAAACATATTGCCATGCTGTCAAAACTGACAAGATCCAAGGGGAAAATCCAGCAAGTCCATAATGAAAGGAAGGAGGCTTCAACTAGAGATTAAGAAAAATAGATTGAAAATCTAAGTTACAGAATAAAAATCCAAGTATTCTTTCCTTCCTGTTCATGGGCAGAGTTAAATGAACACTCTCACTGTAGAGATGGTTTCAACTCTTCCCAATGATGAACACTCTTGTTCTCTTTACTTTTGAATTGCAGGTATCTAGCCAACAAACAGTATTTAAGACTGAAAGTCGGACAACTTGTCTACTAATTCAAATTCAGGGTGAGCCAAATTTCTCAAGTCACAAAGGCATTACAACAGTAAAGGGAATATGACCAAAAAAGGAAGAGCAACCCTGTGTCAATTCAAGCTTGCTCCATCTATTCAATTGCGACATTATAATGCAATCGCATTCTCTGGTCTACTCTCTANCCTGTTTGATAGAAATTAAAATCCAATTTTTAATCAAAGTCAAAGTCAAAGTCAATAACTAATTTCAACAACACATTTTATGGGACCTACAACTTTTCAACCACAAATTTCATCAACTTTTATCAAAATCTACTAAAAAACTGATTTTAATCCCTATCCAACAAGGACTAAATATATAAATCTCCAGTCTTTAAGACATGCCAAGATTCTTCAGGTTCCTTTTCAAAGAAATAGTGCAAACTCTGAATGAACTTCAAAGCACATTTAACTTTTATCTTCCAAGAATTTAGAACTAGTGAGATTCATGGAAAAATGCAAATGCTAAACTTTGTCTAACAGAATAAGCAGCTAACTTAAAAACATTCCAAAGAAACAAACAGAGTGCAACATAAACTCACTGCAATTATCATTCTCCCAGATGCCGAAAACAGTTCTCCTGCAATGTCAATGTCAACTGTAGTTTCAGCCCCTACCGCTGGTTGCGAAACACAGGCCAGGAAATGGCGAACCACCAGTTCATATAATTTCTGTTATGGAATAAATTCACTTAGACATTCAGATATGGATTTCACTCATACAAAGATCAAAATTACACGAGTTTCATCTGCTTATTTCACCGTAACTAACAAATTGTGTGAAAGGTGGTACTAACATGGTGATCTTGACTCCATCCAGCTTCTCCAGCCGAAAACTTTGTTGGGTGAATAGGAGGGTGGGCTTTGTCATCATGCCCGCCACCACTAGGATTTCTCCAAAGTCGTGCTTCAGGATCCAGCAACCTTTGGGCATATGAGCCCCATACAGGGTGCCCTTGCTGCTCTTGTACCATCATCTATACTCCAGATAAGAAGAAGATGTTGAAGGAAGCTTCTTGCATAAAAGGTTGTAAAAGCATTATAAAAAGTGAAATATTTAATGAGCTAATTAGCATCATAAATAAATTTTGATCGTCATTAGACAGAGCTTATGTAGAGAACTATATCCAAGAACAGATATAATGGAGCAGGGATAATGGGAAAAGAAAAAAGATCCTTGTATTTATTTCTGACTTGCCACGGCATCCTAACCATCAGAAGTTTTACATTAATTTTCATCCCTCAGACAAAATTATATTTCACTTCTTTTGTTACTCTCAAACCTTCTAGTTATCACAGCATCCATGCCACTAATATGTCAATCAATAATAAGTATCACACCGTGAAGCTACTGTTTCTAGCAATGATTGTACCCGTTCCCGTATGTTAACAAGTGCTCTACGAACAAAAAACAATTACTTTATATGACTGAGAAAATAGTAGTTACTTACGCACAAATCTGTTCTCTCAGAAAAGCAGTCAGTCTCAGTGCGGGGATAGCTGATAAAACCAGCTTGATATAAATCTTCCGCCACCTATTGGGAAAAGCATATATCTAGAATTAATCATCTTGTACAGCTGTACCATACATCATCCCTAAACTGGCTAGATAAAGCAAAAAACGCAAGATAGAGGTCATTATTCTGAGAAAAAAAATTCTATGATAATACATAGTATTAGAGGATGTTATCCTGTCTATTAAAATTTATACATTGACATCAACGATTCTTATTTGAAATAAATCCAAAGTGCGGTGCTGGATTACAATACAAAAAAATATCAAGCAAGAATATATAAAGGTCTCAAAGACAGGCATACAGATGCAGCCTATGCCACTTGAATCAGATCAATAGTTGAAAGTGATACGGATGTTAGGTTGTAAGCTAGCTGATGTTTTCATTGATCTTGAAAATAAGTTGGGAGCAACAGTTGAAAGTGATACAGGTGACTAAGGTCATTATCAGAGCTTGGTAAGAGGCTGTATCTCTCTCACACAAAACCAGACATTGTAATTTGTGTTGTGTCTATTGTTAATATGGTAAGTCAGTTTATGCACTCTTCTGGTGCAGCTCACATGGAAGCAGTCCTACAGATAGTGAGATACTAGAAAAATTCTCCTGGAAAATTGTTTTTTCTCAAGGAATTACCATATTCAAGTAAAGGCTTATAAATTGGCCTGGTTTAGTAAATGACACAAGATCAAGGTCTGGATATTGTATGTTTGTTGGCGGAAATTTAGTTACTTGGAAGAGTAAGACAAAATCGGCATGCGATCTAGTGCTGAAGCTGAGTTCAAAGATTTGTGAGTTCATGTGGTTCATGGCTTTTCTCGTGGAGTTACAAGTCATTCGACCAAGTGTAATGAAGCTTTAGTCTGACAACAGTAGACATCAATAGTGCTCATAATCCAGTTCAACATCATCGAATTAAACATGCTGAAGTTGAGACACTTTCTCAAGGACTACCAATACCTTTATTCTCCTGCATTAGTAAGTTGGAATGATGGATATCTTTGAACTGGCTTGAGGGGAGTGTTGAAGATTGTTGACAAATATGGCCAAATATATGATATTTCTAGCAAATCATAGTATTGAACAAATCAAAGATGTGAAGAAATCAGAGATTTGAACAAATTTGGAAGAAACCAAATGAGATTCTTAATTACTGCAAACACATTTATCCTTTTCTTTATGCACGGCCATTCAGATTTATTTCGTGTAGATTTAGCATAAGTTTTCATAGAGATAGTTTGTAATTCTAATGAAAAGAAATACACAATCCAGTTTCTCATATTTCCAACAATTCACTTATAGAAGCTGACCTTCATGGTGTGTTCAGAACTCATACGAAAGTAGCGTGATGCGCGTTTCTCAAGCTCAATTGTACTTAATGGATGAGGAGGATATTTCAGCTTCTCCTGTTGTCTAACTCTGGTTACCTGGAGGAAATAAAATTGTGAATTCTGCAGATGACTAAGAGCTGGATTTTCTGAAATTGGCTAGTCTTCACTGAAACTCACAGTTGCAGTGGGTTCTTGGACACACATTTCATATATTATTGCCGCACATGTGTAATCAAACAAATGCCCGCGCCTGCTAAGTCACAAAATTAATAGGTGTTGGTCATTTTTCTGAATTTGAAAATAATACTAAAAGATGGCGAGACAAACAATAATTACATCCAACTAAAGGTAGCAATGCCTTCCTCCGAATTGTGTGTACAGTTAATTGTCCAGAACTCTTCAGGTTCGTGTGATTGTATTTCCCAGAATCTCTCCACAACAAAGCCCAGTGTGGGGAACTGTGGAAAATGATGACAACATGAAAAAATGTAAATGTGTGAAAATATGCAGGAAACAAGAGTTTAAAGATGATACAAAGACAAACTGCAATTCAGATGCATCAACTAATAAATCAGAATTTGTTGTTTCCTTTTTTTCCTTTTCTTTTTTTAATTTCTTTTCTTTTCTTTTTTTATTTTTTTGGTTGAGGGTGGGATCCGGGGGGGGGGGGGGGGGGGGTTTNGGGGGGGGGGGGGGGAGATTGTTTACCTGGCAAGGACCATAGCTTAAGATGATATTTTTGTCATCCGTAGTGAAATCAAGGTTGAATGCATCTCTCAAAAGCATGGTCTGAAACCTAGTGAAAGAAGCACCTATACGAAGATCTATTTCCTGCGAAACATTTAGAATTGGCTTACTTCTTCCAATTTGGCATTGCAAAAAAATAATTTCAATGAAGAGTTAATTGGTATATAAAAATCCATGATGATGTATTAAAGTTTTAAAACCTACACCATTGGAGCATAGTTTGTATGTATACGGCAGGCTGTATGCCAAGTATCTCATGGTGACAATCAATAGAAAAATGAAGCACTATAAAGAAGAGAAAATAAAAGGAACTGAAAACGTGATAAGAGAAAGTATTCCAGAGACGTCAGTAAACAATAAATCTGACAAAGCAAATTGCTCTAACTCACTTGTCGAACATCTACTGCATCGGCAAACAGTTGATTAGGTCGAACGAGGTGTTGCATTGAATAATGAATTTCTCTGCACATCCAGTTTTGATTATAAAATGTTAGAGATGGAAAAAATGAATAAATAAGGATATGCCAAAGCCAAGCAGAACCTGTCAATTAATGCAGAGAAACGAGCTCTCCAGATGTTAAGATTTCTATTTGCTTGTGTGCAAACTTCAACGACTTCAAATGCTATATTTTCTCCTTCTCTATCGCAATCAAGCCACAGGATAAGCCACTGACACTTTCTAGCTTCTTCTTCCAGCGTCCTCTTGATATCTAACTTATCCTAAATTCATACCAAGAAATAAAAACAAAAGCTTTATTTATTCAGTGGTACTCAAGGGCGAAAGTAAAAGGGGTAACATATAATACGATTCAGATTATGTATAATGCGAAGTGCGAACAAAACTAGTGTAGCTCATGCCTTTCTGCTGATGTATATCAACATGGTGTAAACAACTCTTTGATTGAAACTGCAAAAATCAATATTCGTTTAAAAACCCAAAATGCTTTTTTCATACTGAAAAGTTCAAATATTGTAAAAGCTAAACAAATTCTTTTCAATTATCAACCACCATATCGAATTAGAAGACATTTCTGCTGCTTTTGTAATAATAACATCCACCCACCCCACCCCAAATCTTCGAAAAATGAAATGCCAATCGCAGTAATCATCCCGTCCATATAGAAGGGTACATATTTTGCAGCGAGAAGTACTAACTAAAACTAGCCCGTCACTTAATTGCAATCCAAAAGTATTAAAAGCTTGTACCTCGGGGACATATTTCTTGACGGCGGCTTGATAGAGTTGAACGGGGTCGCAGGAATGCCACTTGCGATAGCGTTCCTCGAATTCGAGCTCCATGAGATGGCCAGTGACGGACGTAAAAGACATGTGAAATTGCTGGTTCTGAATGGTGTAATTAAACTCAAAGATCTTGTTGTATCTCGACCGCCCGTCTCGCACTCTTAGCCCCCCGCTCGATGGGTTCTTCGAGAGTATTCCCGACACCGCCTTTGCCACCGACGGCTTCTCCGCCACGTTCAGCGCCCTTATCGGTCGCCCTCCCGCCATCAGAAAGTGCTCTTTGCTCTGTTGCCCGCTAGTGAGCCTAGTGTTATTGGTTTTCTGGGTTAAACGACTACGGTTTTCGGATTTTTCCCGCTTTAAGCGATTTGACTAATCTACCCGTCAAAGAATCTTCCAACATGTAGTTTAACTTTTACCCTTTTTATCCATGTTCTAGCAAAAATTCATTTTTTCAAATTTAGCTCCTGTTTGGTGTAAATTTTTTGAAAAAGAATGCGTTTTTACTGTTGATATAATGGAGAATATATAGTTAAAAAAAAGTTATTGATATGATGAAAAATATTATTTTATTGAAAAATATTTTATTGAAAATGAGTAGAAGAATAAAAATGAAAAAAATAATGTAACTCAAACAGGACGTTACTTTAAACCACACATTTTCAATAAAAAAATATTACACGTAAATTTAAATTTTATTTTTATTTTTTAACCACATATTTTAAATCAAATCACTATTTAAAATGTATTCTTCACTCAATAATGTGCATCAAATATGATCTTTGACATTGTAGTTGATATTTCAAAGGTTGGAACATATTTCTCGGGAAGAAAATAACGATCAAACATTTTAAAAGTTAAAATTTGGGTGAAAAAATGTTATTTTTCATGAAAAATTTTCCAATCAAACACGGTGAAAATAGTTCAAAAAAAGTGTTTGCTTTGATTTTGCTGTTTTCATCTTTCAATTTTTAAAATAATTTAAAAATCATTTTGTCTAATATTTTTAAAAGTATTTTCATATACAAAGTAAAACTTATAATATGCCTTTACCTGGTGTCGTTGTTAGGAGTAGAATTCATTTTTCCATCAAATCACGTGACCCCCCATTTTTGCTAGGGAGATAATATTCGTATTTTGTCGTCTTTGTGACTTCCATTCATACCCTCATTTTTGGCAAGTATCGTGAACATTTTTTTTTAGAGAAGTGACAGAATAAGTAAGGTGAGATGAAAAAAAATAAATTGTACGGTAAAATGTCTTTTTTTATTAGATGAAATGAATAAAGAAGTGACTTTTTGAAAGTGCAACAATTTGATTTCTTCTACATCAACAAAAAGAAAAAATGAATAAAGAAGTGACATTTTGAAAGAGCAACGATTTATTTCTTCTAATTAAGACAACCAGAGAAAAGAAAAAAAAAAAAAAAAAAAAAAAAAAGGAAACAAGCTCTATAATACTCAAAATATATTTTTAACACTTTCCGTATTTTCGGTGAAAACGTCATAAATATTCAAAACATGGGAAATAAATGTTTAAATAAAAATTCTAAAAATTCTAAAAAATAAAAAATACCAATAAAAATGAATTTCCAAAAGAAATAAAAATAGTTTAAAATCTTATTGGTTATTTAAATAAAATGTTTGAAATTTTTTATTTTTATTAAATATTTTATTTAAATAAAAATAGATAAAAACTCTCCCTTTATGTCATTATTTTTTATTTTCTATCTTCTGTATTTTGTCAACTCAAATTATTATTTGTTTGTACTTGAATTTTGTAGCAAGAAAATGTTGTAAGATTTATCGATGATAAAGCCCCTGTTTGGGCTCCATTAAACCAAAAATACATTTTTTAAGATTCATTTTAAATCACTCATTTTTCAATAAAATAACATACACATAGACACAAAACTTTTCCTTACCTTTTAACTGCACATTCTCTAAAAAATTACAATTTAAAAATATTTTTTTCTCAAAATCTCATTAAAATGGAGCCTAAACAAGGACAAAATGTATATGTTACTTGATATTATTATAAAATTATTATCAAATTCATGGAATAAAAATGTTATAAAAAAAATTTTCAAAATTTCGAATTAGGAGTATTTTCTAACATTATGTTTAGAGAAACAATTTTTTAGAATGACAAATCAAACACGTTTTCAGCAATCTTAAAAAAGTCAACAAAATAGAAAAACTGGAAATAAACTCAAAAATTTAAAACTACGGCGCAAATCGAACAATTATTTTATAAAATAAATCTTGCACATATATAGATGCAGTGGTTTTACATTTTACCTCTTGTTGCTCTAAAATTTACAATTGACATTCCATATTTTATTATTTTACTAAAGGCTAACGAACATTTTTTTTTTAAAAAAAGATGGAAAAGTTTAAAAATATGCTCAATGGAAGAGACAAAAATATCTTTTATTAAAAATAATAAATAACACCTTGTATTATTTGTAGTTTAAAATTAATTACTTGTTTTTTTAAGTTGAAATCAGATTTATATCGTTTTTCAGCTTTGAAAAATGCCAAAAACGCATGCATAAATATTTTCTTCTTTCCTGACACAAATGAGTGAAGTATGCTAAATTTGTACAATTTTCAAATGAAGTCAGGCACCTTTTGCTCGATAATTTTAGCGAGAGGTTCGACTTCTACGTAACTACGGCGAATTTGGTTCGGCCTTTCATGTGGGCATTGGCCCAATTAGATTTATCCCCCATTTGGAGAACGACCATGGACTAATGACAGACTTGAGCTCTTTTGGCGGAGCTCAAATTATGAGTGCAAGACGCTGACATTTGTCGCATCTTCTTACGAAATCTAGGGTATCTTGCTTCATGGTTTGGCAAAAAAAATATCCTTACCTTAATATTTTGGGAGCTAGGGAATGTGCCACAACGTGATTACAACATATTCCTTCAAACTGCCTCTTCTTTACTTAGGCACCTTAGGAGGCGCAATTAAAAACCTTTTTTTATACAAGATATTATTCATTAATGTATATATGGCAGATCTTGTTAACCCCAAAAAATGTTGCCAACAAATGTTGGGCACACTCGTGCATGCGCAAGTCAAATCCAACACATTAGTACCGATCGACGATCAGGATAACTCCAGAGATTGAACGTGGGGGGGCTCAACGACACGAGACGTTTCCGTTCGGTCTCCGACGAGATAAACAAAACACGATTGCATAAGAAACCAATCGATTAAGAACAAGATTCGTAGTTGGAATATGATAATAGATGAGAGAATTATATAGCTCAAAGTATTTAGAGTTTTATTAGCCTTCGATTGTTACATGTTAGGGTATTTATAGTATTACAAATGAAATGGTGACCCTTGGATCAAATTACACGTGGCATTATCTCATCAGCCAAAGTATCAAGTCTTAGCCATCAAGTTGACCTTCATAGCCCTACAGAGCATTAAATGCTCTTACAATTGACAAGACAAGACACAAACACACTTTTTACAAGGGTCACACCAATCATTCGAATAAGATCTTCATCATGAGTTGAATCTTTGCACATGGACCGTCACTAGCTGAGGAACCTCGAAATTACTTTGGCCTCGGATCCAGAAAGGTGTCTCGGATAATATCAGATCCCATAATAAGGGCTTCGGAAGCCTCAGAATATAGGCCTGGATCTACATGGGTCTCGAATAACAACAGAGCCTCAGAATATGGGCCTTGGATGTACATGAGCCTTAAATAATATAGCAACGGATGTACATGGGTCTGGGATGATGTAGCAAGAGCCCTACAGCCTAGTTAAGATGGCCAAGTACCTAGTATCGAGTCATAACAATAGTCCCCCAAGTCCATGTGTGATTATTTATGTCATGCGTGGACTCTCGTAGTGAAGTTTGTTTAATCGCTTGGTTCTTCTTCTTCCTCCTCTCTTCTTTTCTTTTATCTCCCTTTTTATTTTTTGA
>CAIGRO010068532.1:0-11345 GCA_903798355.1 Fraxinus baroniana
ATTGTCGCCATAATGAAGGTAATACTGATTGCTAGGATCTGTAATAACATGACTGGTAACGGTATTCATTTCTTCTCTAATTGGATCTTGAGCTAGATCTCCGACAGATGAACCTTGCGATGCCATTGCACTGGGCTTTAATTTTTCTCTGATACCATGTAAAATATTCAGCAAGGAAGAATTAAGAAGAAGATTATTTGGAGGGAAAATTGGTTATCCCCAATTTCATTTCTGAATACGGTAGGCAACACAAGTATATATACACAAAATAGAAGATGAAAAAGACTAAACTATCCTTCAACACTAAACTAATTACTCAAGACCTTCAGCAATCGTTTCTAAACACCAAAAAATTCATATTTGGGCAACATTGATTTATAAACACCAAAAAATATTCCCCTCAACATATTAAAATCGATTTCAAAGCAACTAGCATTGATTTATAAACACCTCAAAAAATATTCCCATCAGCAAAACAAAATCGATTGAAAGCTACCGACATTGATCCATCTCCGATCGAAAAAATATTGACCATTAGCATATTAAAATCGATTCAAAGCTACCTTTAATTTCGGTTTTTGAAATTTTTGAAATTACAGACTGAAGATGAAATGGGTCACCGTTCGCGACGAAATAGGAGCTTCTTGTCAAAATATTGGGAAACGGGTCACCGTTCGCGATGAGATGGGTCACTGGCCGGGAAGCTGATTAAATGTTGAAGACAACAGTGGGCTTCTTCTCAGAATCACGAAACAGGAAGGTGGAAATAATTGACGAGGAAAGAGGATGATAGGAGAAAGTGGAAATAATTGATGAGGAAAGACTAATGAGGAAATAGGAAAGTGGAGGAAAGAGAGGATAGTCACGTGAAATGAGTTTCCCGCCTGCAAATTCTCAATTATTTTAAAAGCCTGTTTTCTACTCTGTTTTTAAGCCTGGTCAACAAGCATTTTCCAACAAGAATAGGCGGCTCTCTCCTACAGGCTACAGTACACTTTGAGGTAAATCTTGAAAAAAAAAATAAAAAAAATCAACCTGTGTATATTGAAATATTAGAAAAAGTAAGTACTTAAGAAAGAAAAATAAGTTAATTTTATTTATTTATTGTTTATTTCATTTTGTACAAAAATCATTTAACTCTGAATGATATCTATAGTGTTACTTATTGAATATTAGCTCATATTGACTCGTAACCGTGTGAATTAGATTCAGGATCATTTAGTATGACTTTTGTTTTATGTAAAAGAGTTTTTTTTTTTTGTCAAATTTTTCTCTTGAACCTAATTTTTTAAATAATTTTCTATTTTAAAAGTGTTTTTAAAGAAAATCACATTGGACAAAATTCTTCTAAATATTTGATTAATAAAAGAAATAATTTCATAAAATTAATCAAACGAGCCAAAATGTAACTTTTAAACCTCAAAAACTCGCTTTGACTTTTCAAAATTCATACCAAACTGATCATAAATATTTATTAATATAAGGCCATGTTTGATACCATTGATTTTTCATGGAAAATTTTCCATTTTCCTACTTTTTACCTGTTTGATTGCAAAAATCTTACGTGGAAAATGTTTTCTCGCTTTCTCTCACACGTGCACATTTTTCTTGTTTTGGTTGAAATTGCTTTCCCACATTTTAGGTGTGTTTTTATTTTTCAGCTTTTTTTTTTTGCTAATTGGAAAAAATTCTAGACCCAATGGTTAAAAAAAAAATTATCACTTTTATTGACAATTTCCATGTAAAATAAAGGCAAACGAATGGTATTCTGTATGATAATTTTTTTTTTTGGCAAGTGAAACAAATTCTAGACCCATTGGTAAAAGAGATTATCACTTTAAATCTTTAATGGATAATTTTCATGAAAAATAAAGCCAAACGGACACCAAACTTTCAGCATTTTTCAGGTGGAAAATTTTATCAATCAAACACGATTAATTACAATTCCTAGTAAAACAATTTCTAGATAATTCAATTCTTAGAATTCATTTTCTTTCTACCCATTTTCTACATTTGCAATCAAAGGACCCTAAGTTTAAACTTTGAAGTAGTCAATATGTTTGCCATGAAAACCATGCAAATTTATTATCTAAATAATATTTGTTTATATGAAAGATGAAAAGCATAGATAATTTATATTATGTTGACTGACTCAAATCTCAATTCAACCTCATAAAATCTAAGTCAAAGTGTTCAGTATTTGGTAAAATGGAATTTGGGCCATAATTTGCGTTTTGGCACAATTGATCTTTTAAAAAGACCATTAAGCCCTTGATTTTAATTAGGAAAAATTGCAATTAGGTCCCTAACTTTTGGCAAAGTACAAATAGATCCCAAACATTTATTTGATAATATGTAATTTTAGCGCACTAAAATATATCACAATGGTCGTTTCAATTGAATTTTACATAAGAAAAAGAGTTTAATTGGTTGGTAATGTGAAAAACTAGAAACAAAAAATAAAAAATTACGATAATTAAAATTAACTTATAATGTTATGACATTCAGCCATTCTAATATGTCTTTATTTAACATAAAAATTTTAATATTTGTAGTTATAAACAAAAGCTCCTTAACTGCTCCTTAATCATAACAGTTTTGTATTTATACCGTGTTAATGTTTAAACTTTAAAACATTATTTTAACGATAATTGAACATTATTATGCGCAATTAAATGTGTAATTAAGGGTGTAAATGTCAAAAAATGATAGGTTTGAATGTTTTTCACAATAATAGTGAAATATATGGATATTATATGCAAATTACCCTTTTAATAATTTATTTGAGATTCAATTACACTTTATTAAAAAATTTGAAATTATGGTTGCAATTAATTCTTTCTTTTTCTTTTTGTTTTATTTAAATATAAATGCATATTCATCATTTCACAACTTTTAATTGATAAAATGGAAGAAAAAAACTTTTTACGCAATGAAAGGTGAAAATAAGGGTAAAACTGTCAAAAAATAAAAGATATGGACATTTTTCACAATAATAATAAAAGGTAAGAACTTTATGTGCTCATTACCCATAACTTTAACCATGTTGTATAATTCTGGTAGTTGTAATTATTTTATAAGTATTCTACTTATGGTAAGCCTTTGTTGATTGATCAATCATTAAAGAATTTTATGAACTCATTCTACCAACTATATTCTATAAGGATTCTCTTGTTTGAGACTATGGAACCAAACACTAGCTATTTTCTATAAGAACTAAATTAAGCCTCTTTACCTTGGTTTTTAGGGGCAGGTATGGTTCAATCTGATTTTGAAGAGGGTTAGTGGATAACCAATGATTTTCTTCTAATGGAACCATCGATTCCATCAGTAATATGGAACCGTACCAAAACCAAACTGAATGGTTTTGGTTTGATTGGATTTGGCTTAGTTCCATAACCAAAAATTTTAAATTATTAATGCAAATTACAAAAAAAAATTATATCACCAAAAGTGAAAAGTCACATCCAAAAAATATATGTATTGAAAAAGTAAGACTCATTCTAGGCACATGACAAGTTCCATCTTCATATAAACTTTTGTACAATGAAAATCATTAACCAAGTTAATAAATAAACATAGCCCTTGTTTAGCAGGGATTAAAATTAGATTTTTAATAAATTTTGATAAAGTTGATGAAATGTGTGGTTGAAAAGTTATGAATTTCATTAAATGTGTAGTTAAAATTAATTGATAATTTTGACTTCGATTGAAAATCTGGATTTTAATCCTTACCAAACACAGGGGCATAATTAAGTCCATATTTGGCTCCCATTAAAATAAAACTCTTTAATGTGCATATGCATAATTTACTTGCTAGTTTGTTATATTTTGAGAGTGTTTAGAACGTTTTAATTTGTGTTTTAATGTTATTTTATAAGTTAGGTGAATTGGTGTGAACGATGAAAAACTTAGAGAAAAGAGTGATGTAAGCATGAATCAAGGAGAAATTGATGTTGATGTGGTGAAACTCAATGATTGGGGCTAAATTGAAAGAAAGAAAGAAATAACGACGAAAAATGGTCAAATCCTAAGTTTGAGGGCTCAATTGCAACTTTCCAATAGTTATTCAGACAACAAAACGATAATTAAAGATTACTAGGAATCATCCGAATGAATTTAAAAATAAAAAATGAGTAAAAATGATCAAAATATTCTCACATATCAATTTTCAATTCCACAAGTACGTTTCAGATTTTTTTTCAAAGACTAAACCCATTTTTTAACATAGTAAACGTTTGTATTAGAAACTGATATCTGAAGAAAAGTTTTAACTCTTTAAGTTATCTTTCCAACGTACTTTGAATCGTCTCACTTGGATAATAAGAAAAAATTATGATAAAACTACTGAAAGATGTGTAATACTGATTTTCTACCCGAAAGTGGGTGCCGCAATGCCACTATTGCTGAATTTTCATAGCAACGCAGCGCCATTGGAAGGCTAGCGTATTTTATTTGCATTGGACATCTTTTCAAGCCCAATTCAACTCCAATTTGTCTTGAGACTTTAAGATGTTATAAATACCAATTAAGAGGCACTTTTACAACTACAATTCAACAAGGGAAAAGGCAAGAAAATGAGAGATTGATCTAGAGAAAGTAAAACGACATCAAAGAGGAGAAATCACATAAAAAAATTGGGTTTTCTCATTATTTTCTTCTCCATGTTCTTAATACTAGATTGGTTTATGTCTTTTTCTTATTCATGAACTAAATTATTAGTACTAATGTTTGATGTAACCTACTTGAGACATGTTTTGATTTTAATATGTTTGCTTCTGTTAGTTTTTTATGAGTTTATTTGTGTTGATTCTTGCTTAATGCTTTCAATTACCTGATCATTAATTGAATGATTTGATATTTTAAATTTCAAAATAGGGAAATTTAGGTGCAATCTAAGAAAAATACAACCTAGATTTTGTAAGTTTTGAGAGAAAGTACGAAATCTTTGTAGCACGTTCCACTTAAGAACCATGAACTTGATAACATCTAGATTTTAATTTGGAATAGAGATATTAGAATTGAAATATATAGATGGATTTTATTCGGCACTCGAGAGGGGGAATAAAATTAATTTAGAGATCTTGCTTATAACCTTAGGAAGAATTGATAGAACTACCATATCATTTGAGAAACATTGTTGATAGTATGGTGAACTCGTTCCCTAGGTTTTCTTTCTTTGATAAATTTCTAGTTTAACTCGTGTTGACTAAATTGAATTTTCCACCACATCCATTCTTAGATTAATATAAAAACACTGATTCAAAAATCTGATCTTCCAGATAAAATAAAGGCTAAAATAATTATAGTACTCAATAGGAATTTTAATTTTAGTTCATGTGGGTTCGACATCCGTACTTGGTCTTATATTACAAAACATGCGGATAATTTACATTGTAGAAAACGTGTAACATCTACCATGGAAGAAGCCATTGACGAAGCTCATCAGCCTCTTGCAAGGATGTCCACACGGACAACAAAGTGTGGGTGTGACGACCTGAATCTTTGACTATTCGAGTGTCACTAAATAAAATTCAATTTTTTTCATAGGAACTTAAATAGTAATAAGAAACGGTTTTACTCATTAAGTAAATAAAAAGCGATTTTAACTTCAATAATTAATTGCGAAATCTTAATATTAAAGAATAATGCATTGATGTAAAACATAGCCTAAATAATTTCTTAAAAAAATGAAACTTTATAGTTGTGTTTCAAACACAATATAATTTATTAATCCTAATACGTTGCCATCTCCACGTCGATTTTCTCAAACCATCAATTACCTGAAAGGGGAAAATATCATAGAGTGAGATTTATAAAATCCCCATAAGTACGCCATGAATAATATCATGTATAACTTAAAGGAGCATAATAATCATAATCAACATAATGGAGACACAACAATTTTACCGAACGTAGGTGGTAAGAATTCTTATGTGTAGCGCTATTAAACTCTGGTCCCCTTAACATAATCAAAATCAATGGGACCCATAATGATTTTCTTGAAACATAATAATAATCCAAACATAGGTAGCATACTTACCTTAAAATTTAAAAGAAAGAGTATTAGAGACCGAATAAAATTGCTTAATCCCTCTTACAAAAATATGTTGTTTTGTTTTTCCTTCTCAAGAAGTAAATGTCAAAATAAATTCGTTTACATAGTTATCAATCTCGAAACTTCACGAAATTTTAAGCGAAGGTACTTCTTATAGTATGACATATCTAAAAATCAGCTTCCGTTAACAACATATGATGTACTAAAATATTTTTCAACCCTGCAGCAATTCGGTTTGAAAGATAACCAGCACTGTTTACTTAAAGAAACATATAAAATTCTACAGATATCGAACTTCAAGTTTATGCAGTAGCTAACCCATGAGGCTATCAAACCTCATTGGTTTTGTCCAAAAATTCCAAATAACGATTGATTTATGAATTTTTGAAGTCAACGACAGAAGCTGGAATTAAAAAAATAAAAATAAAAAATTGCAACACTAAATCTTATCGCTAACATTTTTGTGATAAAATGATAACTTGTAAATTAATTTCTATAACACATAACTACTTTTAAACATAACTTCTTCATAAAAAATTCTTAGAATAATTTGATATTCATAGAAATGTATTTATTAATAAAAAACATAAACATTTCATAATTGAATTCAAAAATTAATTCACTAGCTTTTCCATAGCACGTTGCACGTAGAGGGGTTTCCGACAAAATCTAATTTCTATAATTATCATAACACATAGAGCAAGATAATGATCATTCAAACTATAGTAGTGCCGAAGCACGGTACTCGAAGGCACCAATTCATTCATAATTTAACAAAAATTAATAACTTGAAAACGAAATAACCACTAGCATCTATAACTACCTTGATTTTTTGGAAATATAAATGAACAAAATGTATAAAAGCCTTTCTCCCTCACACCCTTGATATTCCTTTAAGCTTTACTTAACGTAAAAGAATTTTTTTTTTGAGAGAAAATAAGAGTAATTTCGGATTTGAGAGGAGGTGTAGTTAAAAAATAATTTTCCTCTTCTTGTAACTTTCCTTTCTAGTGAAAAACTAAATGAGAGAGTTATAAAATTGAGTCTTTAACTATGAATTTAAAGAGTTTTAAGCCCATAAAAAATAATTCTTATAAAACATTTATAAAACATTTACATAATTAAAAAATAAAGAAAATGAACTATTTATATGATTGTAACTTATCTCTATGAATGCCCGCTAATAAAACAATTATTCCATCCAATTAACTTGATATAATTGTTATTAATGTGCAAAAATAAGGAGTTTTTAATTCAATTTTTTTTTTTTTTTTTTTATAAAAACATCTATATGGTGATTCGAACCTAGGTCACCTATATGAAATACCATGCAAATTACCATTGTAGCAACCCAATTATTCATTAAATCTTTGTAATCAAATTTACTTAAATTTAATGTCTTAAATTATTGAGCTTTTAAATAACTTATGGCTTGTACTCTCATAATCTTAAATGAGTCGAGCTTCCATAACTCGTTTCTTAAATAGGCCATCAACCAACTTAAGAATATAAAATTCGGAACCTTACACCACATGTGACTTACAGTTTGTCCAAGTTGCAGGACCAAAGGCATATATGTGGACACAAGAAGACCCGAGATCTATTGGCCACGTCACCATAGAAAAATGAGATAAACAATATTATATGTTATGTGTATCCTTGTGTAGTTCACATCCTTTTTGATCTATCTATTAAAAACCCTAAAGAGCAAAGGTTAAAAAAAGTCATGAGATGCTTGCACTGCTGAGTTCAATTACCAAATGAAATAGCTAGATCAAATAAATAAGGACATCATGAAAGACTTGTTAAGTTCAAATTGATATTTAATATATGCATTGAGCTAAAATCCTGCAAGTTGATTGTATCATAACAAAGTAAAAAGTCTCAATTTGAATTGGTACTATCCACTAATCCTAACTTTAACAGAATTAGCCTATAACTTACTATTCTAACAACTTTTGAACAAAACTAGGAAACATTTATGACACTCAAGTAATGAAAACCACAAGGATTTCGAATCTCCTATATTCTTCCATTATAATATCAATTCAAGATGTTGATGACACTTATTTGGAATTGATGATCAATATTCGTATTTTGTTTAAAAATCTCTCTCGATTAACATTAAACATATCCTTGCATATTACTATTATTGTTGATCATCCCCAGTTCCTTCACGTTAGAGTTGAGGATCCCAGATTAGCGCGCTCTATCTAGATGACTCCTGTCTATGCTTCATGTAAGTTTCTATCAGAAGGGATTTGTGGGAGGGTCTCCACTGAATTTCCCTTGATATGGTCGTCCTTGGTTAGTTGGGGCTGACTAACGTTATTATGCATGATAGTGAGCGCACTGGTCATAATACTCGTGATAGAGGTACTACTTCTTTCTTTGATATGATGTTAGATTGTGGTTTAGAGGATGCTGGTTTCCTTGGGAATCAGTATACTTGGTCCAATGGTCAAGTTAGAAAGAGATGGATAGGGTACTCATTAATTCTATAGTTTTCGCTTTCTGTCGACAGCTTACTGTTAGGCACTTGAATCAGACTTCATCTGATCATTCGCTTTTATTATTTTAGTGGGTTTCTGATGATGAATTAGGGCCTAGACTTTTCAGATTCCTTAATGTTTGGACTAAGCACCATGATTTTTCATCATTTGTCGCTCAGAAATGGTCGTTCCCTACACATCTTACGGGGATGGCTGCACTTTGGGAGAAGTTCTTTAGGCTGAAACAGGGTCTACGTTGGTGGAATCGACATGTGTTTGGAGATATTTTCCAACGGGTGCTTGATGCTGAGGATAGGGTATATAAGGCCGAGATAGTATATAATAGAGACCCTATACTGGAGTATCGAGACCTACTACATCATGCACATGCAGTTTTGAATCGTACCTTATCTATTGAGAAGGGTTTTTGGAAGCAACAAGCGGGTTCACGTTGGGTATGTGAAGGAGATCATAATACCCGTTATTTTCATGCGATGGTTCAAGGACGTAGGATCAAATCGTGTATTAGGCCCATCAGGACGCAAACATGGGTTGTCTTAGCTACTCCTGCCGACATTCAGTCTTCTACTATTACATTCTACCATAATCTTCTATCTGCTCCTACATAGTCGTTTAACCCCATTCGTTCTAACATTATCCCTTGGCTTTTGATGGAGGATGATAATTTGTCTTTAAACTACACGCCTTTGATTCACGAGGTTCGGGAGGCAGTGTTTAGTATAGAGGCTGATAGTGTTGTCGGACCGGATGGATTCTCACCCATATTCTTCCAACATTGTTGAGACATTATTCAGGACGATGAATACAGGGTAGTCTTGGACTTTTTTGATGGCGACCATCTTTCTCGGGGTTTTGCTGCTACCACTATTGTCTTGCTCCCTAAGAGGGATGACGCTTGTAGTTGGATCGACTTCAAACCTATCAGTTTATGTACTGTGTTCAATAAGCTTATTACTAAGCTATTGAACACCATATTGAGTACTTTGTTAGAGTGGGTTCATATGATCTTGATCGCCTAATTGGGGACAATGTTCTTTTGGTTCATGAGCTTCTCCATACTTTAGATGAAAAAAATACGGGGGAGGGGGTAACGATATGCTGAAACTTGACATGGCTAAAGTTTATGAACGCGTGGATTGGAGCTTCATTTAATCCATATTAGAGGCATTTGGTTTTGATCGGATCTGGATTGATAGAATTAGGTGATGCATCTCGGAGTGCCATTTTTCTGTTCTCCTTAATGGCCGCACTTGTGATTTTTTCCCTTCCTCTCGAGGGCTCAGACAGGGAGATCCTATCTCACCATCCTTGTTCATCATAACTGCTGATTACTTCTCACGCCTACTCACTCAGAGGTATCAGGAGTATCCCAGTATATCTTATCGGCATAGAGGTAGTACTCTTGTCTCACACCTTTCATACGCTGATAATATGATCATATTCGCCAACGATTAGAAACAGCCTATCAGGAGAATTCTTGGCTGTTTAGAGCACTATGAGAGGGTCTCTGGTCAGTTGGTGAACAAAGATAAGAGCGGTCTCATACTACCCAAACAGGCAGATATTAGTCAGATCAGACGTCTGGAGAATTTGACTGGTTTTCGACACCAGCAGCAGCCGAACACTTATCTGGGAGTCCCTATATTTAAGGGGGGGCAAGAGGAGCTTCATTTATGATGCTATTCTCCATGTCACCACCTTTTTCAGATCATGCAGCCTCCTAAAACTATCCCGAAGAAACTTGAGAGCATCTTTACCCGATTCTTGTGGGATTCCAAAGATCAATCGCGTCGTTTACATTGGCGGAGCTGGAAGGAGATTTTTTTTCCTACTGATAAAGGCGGTCTTGGCTTTAGGAGATTACAGGATATGGTGGACACCTTTTCCATGAAGCTCTGGTGGTTGTTCCCTACTCAGAGATCTATTTGGGCTCAGTTCTTACAGGGCAAGTATTGTATGAGAGCACACCCTTTATTGGTAGAGTTCCTTACTCGGCTTCTCCTATCTGGAAGAGGCTAAAATTATTTGGGCCACGTACAGAACCATACATTGCTTGGCACCTTGGTATATGATAGATTTTCTTTTGGCATGACTGTTGGATGGGTAAGAAGACTTTGGCAACCCTATTCCCTCATCGGCAGCACACATCTACGAGGGTGCAGGATTTTTTTTGATGATATGGGTGGAACAATGGACATTTATTATTGGTTCTCCCTTCTCTGATGGCGGAGCAAATATGGGTTATACCTTTAGGTGCAGATACCCCAAATCGAATTGTTTGGCGAAATACATCAGATGGTAGCTTCACTACCAAGTCTGCTTGGCAGCTCGTACGATCGGGACGCCAATATCAGGATTCATCCCGTTTACTATGGAGCTCTATTTTGCTTGTCAATATCTCATTTTTCTGCTGGAGATTATGGCATGATCTCATTCCAGTAGATGTGGTTATTCAGGGGAGGATTGGATGCCAGATGGCCTCTCGCTGTCAGTGTTGTTCCGAGATTGAGACTATCAATCATATTTTCACTGGAAGTAGCATCTCAAATCAAGTATGGTAGTATTTTGAAGATATTTTTCAAATACCTATGAATTCAGGAGAGAGTGTTAGACAGAGATTTCGAAGATGGAGGTATTTGGGACATTATGTTCGTAGCCGACACATTCGTTTTACAATTCCTCTATTGATATTTTAGTACCTATGGACCGCTAGGAAGGATGCGAAGCATAGGGGTACTCGCATTGGTGCTAAACGTATCATTTGGAGGGTTTAT
>CAIGRO010068568.1:0-13421 GCA_903798355.1 Fraxinus baroniana
TTACAAAATTTTACAGATTAGTTTGGATCGATTGGATCTGTGGCGGGATGACGCGGCGGACTACCAAAGGATTTCACCCCACGAGAATATTACGGTTTAAATTGTTTTAAAGATACGATTTTATGATCATGATTTAAATCTATGAATATTTTGGTTATTTAGAAAAATATAATTTTATAGTTCCGCATTTTAAGTACATGAGAATTATTGTTGGTAACACCTCAAGATGTATGAAATTTTGGGGCGTTACAAAATCCATGTCAAAAATAAATGATACTATCGAGGAAATTAAGACAAGTTACCTTAGCAACCAGGGTCTGGACACCAGCATACTTAACATCCCAACCAAATTCAGTCATAGCCCATCCAGTTCCACCAAGTGCATCCCCATTCTTCCCTAAGTAGTTCAAGTAGTACTGATTGTTTGTGGCCTTGTACATCCATGCAGCTGCCCACAACAACTCATCCTGGTAAACCATTATTCACAAACACAAAATTAGTGAGGAAATAAGNCCAGTTCCACCAAGTGCATCCCCATTCTTCCCTAAGTAGTTCAAGTAGTACTGATTGTTTGTGGCCTTGTACATCCATGCAGCTGCCCACAACAACTCATCCTGGTAAACCATTATTCACAAACACAAAATTAGTGAGGAAATAAGATAGAAAATTACAACTTTCACTATAATAAATGTTTGGTCGTGCTTTGAAGTCACTTTTAAATACAATCGAATGACTTACAGCATATCCACTGACAGATCGATAATACTTCTGTGCCACTGTGATGCTGCTATCATATTTGCCCCTGTATTTGTCTGCAAAATCAAATAGCTGAAACCAAAAAAGGAACTTTTTGTTAGGAGAAGCGTGTCAAATGACTATGAGGCATAAAGTCCAAAATCCAAATTCAAGGGTTATAACGAATATTATAAATGGACTTGCTATTCGTGGTGCAATGCATTATGCATACAACTAAACAAACAAAATGATCTACGTTTGAGATTGTATAATACAGTACAAGCTTATCTTGTTTACTCGGCCAATTACCTTTTACTTTTTAATTCAAGGCGACATATAGCATTTGACATAGAATGTTCGATAAAGTGATAAATCGAGAAAGAGAGACGTCTTGAAATATTTGATCTTTAGTTATTATGCTCTAATATCTCTGTTCATTCTTTTAATAATCGGTTTCAAGTGCATGTAAAGTAATAGTTTATGGCAGGTTAAGATGCAGTATAAAATTGTCATTTTTTAGGGGCCAAAGTTCGTCTCTTAATCATTCTTGTAGATGACTTCATATTATTAAAATTAAATCTTTAATTGCTATAGTGGGACTGTAAAACATGCATTAAAAAGCTTGCTAAAATGCACCAATAGGGCATCCTTTTTATTTATGGAAATTTGGTCATAAATGTGGTAACCCACTGCTATATTACACCAACAACAACCTGCCTGACAAAAAGTGACTATGACCATTTCATTAACCTAAAATTCTCAACTGCCTGCCAACCTTAGTCCAAATGAGTCGATGACCACTGGCCATTCAGTTGCTCTAAAGTTTCACACTGGTCAGTTCAAAAAATTGTTTTAAGAACTAACCTGATAAGCATGTTTGAGGAGCTCAGCCGAATAGGCAGGGTTGTGACGGCGAAAGACGATAGAGGCAGCCGCCATTGCCGCTGCCGTCTCACCAGCAAGGTCGGAACCCGGGTGGCTAGGGTCAATCTTGTAAGCCGCCCTTGATGTGGTCATGTCCTCCGGCCTTTGCCAGCAATAGTGGTCCGTGTCTCCATCTCCAACCTATTCACAAAAATCAGGTGAATTCAACAATAGATGCCTGTGAATATGAATGAACCCGATTACTACTATCAATTGGGGGCTGGGGTTACCTCTCCATAGAGGACATAAGGTTGAGGGTGGGCCTTGATGAGATAATCAGTGCCCCACTTGATAGCATCAAGGACATTTCCAAGTTCTCCACTAGAACTCATTTGGGTTCCATACTCAATTATGCTCCAAGACATCATGGTTATGGTGAAAGCCATTGGCAACCCAAATTTCACATTGTCCCCTGCATCGTAGTATCCTCCCACCAGATCCACCTGCACAATTTGAACCATATTAACGAAGGAAAATAAGCAAAAATATTATCTTTTATTCAGTTGAGCCGAGGCAGAGAAACATACCCCACTAATTTTGCCATCATTGAGGCCAGAATTGCCCCTCCATTGGACTCTTTGATTTTTGGGCAAGTAACCAGATCTCTGAGCTTCAAAGAAGAGAATGCTCTTGCTTAGAGCTGCACCATAGTCATGACCACCAGCTAATGCCAAAGGCAGAATCCCAAGCACCAAAAACAGGGGAGCCATTTTAATACAGAATCCCACAGTTTTATCTGTTTGAAATTAAGCAGAAAATGACTATGTAATGTACAGGACTGTATATATTAACAAAATGTCAAAATAGTTTTGGTTTACTGGCTAAAACTTCAAGAATGAATCCCAATGGAGAGAGAGAGAGAGTGGGGATAGGAAGAAGAAGAAGGGCAGAAGCAAGTATATATGGAGGAGGGAAGGAAGATGGGCCGAAATTAATTGATGCAGTTTTTTAATTTATTTAAAAAATATATATATACGAGGGGTGATGAAAATGGGGAGAAGCATGTGCATTGCAGTTTTTATTTATAATAATCAGCCTACAATTTTTGTTTGATATGCCAGAAACTTACTGCTGCAGAATAATCATAGGTGCATGCTTTTCGGAGGGAATGTGTTTTGACATTTGAGTGCTACTATTGTTTAAGAGAACATTTGAGCGACACTATTTTAAAACTAGAGTTCCATTTCAAATTGGAAGAAGCATTTCAAGTCTTTGTATTAATTAAAATTAATACCTTCACTTCTATATATTAGATTTTTAAGATGTGTATTCGCTCAAATTGAGCTAGGACTTCGTGACTCAATGTAAAAGTTCATTTGAAAAGGCAGTGGCGGAAGAAATGCAAGAGATGCCATGTGCTGACAATGGGAAGGTAGTCTATGAACACAACCTTAAATAAATCAAAGTGCTATAAGTTGACGGGGATTTATCTTGACAGTAAATATTTCATTTGTAATATGATTCAACCCGACAAATAACACCCACAACTATTAAGTTTTCTATCCTGCAAATCGACCACTGTCAAAATTCGGTAAAATGATTTGACTGTTTACAACTGGTCTAATCTAGGTAGATATTTGCATTGGCGGCACATGTATTGTACATTTTCTGTCATTGTTGTGTTGAAAATTAATGAAAAATTGTCGAATGATGGATGCACAATGATAGATTTTCACATTTTTGGCTTACTGAGCATTCCATCAATTCACAATGACAGCAGTAATCCAAAGACTACGGTCACATATCACAAAAAGTAACTGTAACTTCCTTCTCTTTATTCGACAATTAAGGCGATTTCACTTGTATAATATTTTTTTAACTTTTAGTTAGAAAATGAAGATTTAAGAAACACACGGAGAGGAACACCAAAAGAGTGCCAGGAAAAGGCAAAGAATTTTCTATTTTGTGCTTTTTAAATTATTAATGTATTCTCCTCTTCGTGTGAAACCAGGAAAAATCGCCGGTATTGTTACGGTCACGGCAAAAGTTCGTGTATCGGGTACCGGTTGCCAGCTCCTCGTTGTTAGGTGGAGGGTCCTTGTGAAAACATGTGCATCTTCTTAATTATTGGACAACAGGAATGATTAAACTGATGAAATTGATATTATAATATTTTGTATTTTTATTGAACTTACTGATAAATTTGCAAGAAAATGTGTGGTAAAATTTTAAGATGTTCAAACTTCATTTTCACTTCTTTTGTTAACCTTATTAATTGGAGTATTGATCAGCGATGTATGTTTTTATTCTTATATTACCTGGTATTTCTTGGAGTGAAAATCATTATGTTGAAAAAGAGTAAGCAAATGAGCCAAAAAGATTAACACACTCACATATCTCTTTCTCAGTTTATATGGAGTGAGACAACATGTGAATTATAGTGACTACACTAACTACCTAGCCCAGTTGTCATGAGCTAACAAAAACATGAATTAGATGAACCTATACAAGTACACAAAGTTATCACATGCAATTTTGTTGAGTCTATGTTATCCCAGCATCAAGTTTTAGTGTAAAAAATTGAAGAGATCCTTTAATGTCTTTTCATGTCCAATTCCTAATTCAAACTATTGCGTTTAGTCGATGACAAGCCCAAAAAAAAAAAACTCAACAAATTAGCATCTTAGACCATATTTCAATTAATACTATCTTTCAACATCAAGAATTTATACTTTTTCATTCCTATAAATCTCTCGCTGGTAAGGAAATGGTACCTACGGATTATAAGTCAGTAAGTCAAATCTCGACTTAACTCAAAAAGGTCAAATCTTATATTTAATCGGACGAAAAAATAATTTTTACTTAAATTCCATTAATAACGGATAAAAAAATATTCCAATTGTCCGTGCTGGCAGGAAAATAAAAGATGTTCCATCATATTAAGCCTAGGACACGAGCATGAGGGCACTAATTAGCGGAAATCAAGGTTCCGGTGAGCCAATCTCGTAGCAAAGAATGTGGAGCGCCGGAACTGACATTCTTACTATTTCAAGCGAATTTGGAGTTTTCAATAATCTTAATCTTCTACCTTTTTAATAATGTTACAATAATTTGAGTTCTTGTCCATTCCAGAAATCTTTCGATTTCAGAAAATAAGTAATAAGATTGAGATTAAAAGAACTATCTATAAAGTATTTAAGGAGTCACGATCACATTAAACATTAAATAATACCAGATTTGGCAATAACGTGAACTACTAAATCCTCCAATAACACCTTCTAATAGAGTAATTATTAAAATATTGCCATATATACAAGAGTTTTTATTAAAATAAAAAGAAAAAGAAAGAAATATATAATGTAATTTTCATAAAATATTATATGATTAATAAGCTTTGGACGGTCATAGAATGTTTTCCCTACTGATCAAAATGGTAGTTGGAACGTACTAATCTCATTCACTTGTCTGCATAACCTTTTTTAAGTTCAAGTGACATTATATAATCTCATGGAGCAGTTACTATGTCCAGAATGATTTTAAGTTTTGGATACATACGACTTCTTACTTTTTTCTTTTCTTTTTAAAGTAACCGAGGTGGATCCCAAATATTTTTCACTTCATGGGATTAAAAATTTTATTGTATTGTGCAAAGCACGTAAAATATTTATTATATAATTACGGAAAATATATTAACTTTTTAACATGTTGAGGATTAAATTGTGTTATTGAAGAAAGGACAAGAAAATTGAGTACAACGACCCCAGTCAATTAAGGTGATAGATTTTTGGACCCAAATCTTCTTGGTAATCTACATATTTGTCAGAAAATCTGATATGTTGTCTCCTTTTAAATTTCTGTAAAGATTTAACTAACAGGAAAAAGACAGTGATTATTCGTACTCACCAATCATTGTAAAATGTAAAATTCGTGGGAAATGTTATTATGATTTGAAAGATAATAATAACATATTTAGCCACGTACCCTATACATTAAAATTTTCATTTTCATTCTTTTACTCAATTTTAATCACACATTCTTTAATAAAATAATATTTTTTATCACGTCAATAATTTTTTTTTCTTTTTCAATCACAAATTCTCTATCAATCTACCATTCCAGATACATTCTTCCAAAACAATGTGACTCAAACACATTAGTTTGCATGAAAAAATGTTATAGTTTGGCCAAAGGGAAAGAAAATAGGTAGATTGAAGACTCTCCATCACTCTTATAAATTGATCCTAGAAATTAAAATCTAAATTTTAATTAAGGTCAAAATCAACAATTAATTTAATCACATATTTCATGAAACTCTCATCTTTTTAAACACATATTCATCAAATCCCATCAAATTTTAATCTCCACCAACATGAGCTTAGTGATGAGTTTATGTAGAAAAATGAAATTTTGATTAAATTTCAGAATTTTCGTTCACTTTCTCGTGTGAGTCTTAATAGTATGCTTAGTTACCCACCCTTTTTGATTAGGGTTAAAATTAAATTTTTAGTAGATTTAGATAAAACTTGATGAAATACGTGATTTAGAAATCGCGAGTCCATGAAATATAAGATTATAATTAATTGTTGACTTTGACTCTATTAAAAATCTAAATTTTAATCTCAACCAAAATTTCAATTTATGATATGTGGTATTTCAATATCTCCACATCAAGTAAGCTTTGTGCTTGGCTACGTGAATTAGATAGATGTCAAGTAGAAAGACACTCCTAAGCCAAAGTATTCCATTACATGGTTTTTTTGCTTCAAAATGCTAAGAATTGATTAAAAAATTTAGAACGTGATTAGTATTTTTGTCATTTATTTACAATGATTACGTGGCGGTTGAATCAAGAACAAGTAAAAATGGTGCTACCATCTTGCAACATATGTGAGAGCTATTGCAAAGTACGGTGGTCCCTCCATGCGACAACCCATACCAAAAATCCACGTGCATCCAATCATAAACTGAAACGTGGCACAGGGTGGAGCTTCCATTCACATGCTTCGTGTTAGTTTGTCAAAAAACAACACATGATGATGTTCTTTTCTATTTTGCTTTTTGGGAATGTTAATATGAATGGTCCATGTCAATCCCTACCAAAATATCTCAAATCAAGATTAACAACTAACATTAGTGTCACAACAAGCAATTAAGTAGCTACATCTATAAACATACTCCAAGAGCAAGAGATTAGTTCAAGTTTGATTTATTCAAATTTACTTCGACATTAGTTTTATAGGAAGGAGTCCAGTTTGAACAAATATTTTAAGCTCATGACTTTTTGCTTCGTCTACAGCACCGTTCCTTTTGTTAAAATGTATAGCATATATTAGTCGAACAACTCAGCTTGCTGAGAGTTTGGTCACGACTGTCATTACTCTTTTCTTGTTTCTTTCAAATAAAGCATGAGCTTTTTACCTGTTTTGTAACTTTGTGCAGCTAATCCTTCCAACCTTCCTTGATAAACCTTCTTGAGGCAATGCCTATGGACGACAGACTTGGAGTGACAGGCAATGATGGTGTTTTCGATGCTTCCTCATCGTCCCAACTATCTCCCCAACTGTCGTCCCAACCTTCGTTTGATTCCGACTCAACTTTGCTCCCACTGGAAACTGGCAACTCCATTTCTAGCTTTTGGTATTTAGGATTCCTCACAAAATGCCGCCTCAAGAATTTGGTGCATGACCAGACTGACAGTAATGCTAATGCAGCCAAAAACACAAATCCAATGGAGGTAGTTCGCTTGAAATGATTGATATAACCGAACTGAGAGGTGCTGTCGAAGTTTTTCCTACCAATTTGATCCCTAAAATCGAGAGTGCAGTTACCATGGCCCGCTGTGAGGATGATGGAATCACTACTTCCCGCACTTTTGATGGAAACCCTGACCTGCATGACAAAAAATAATAACAATAATAATAATAATAATTTTAAAGTATAAAAAATAAAAGCTCTGGAATAGCACAATGACACTGTTTCCATGACCTACCCAATAATCTGAATGAATTTAAAATTACTTATCGTATAAAGAAGAATCAATTATGAACATGAGTTAACAAACAAAATAATGGACAGCAGTTGGCATCATTGTGATTGCAAAGCATACTTAAATAATCAACAAATGATACAATTGAGGTCAATGACTACATGAATATACATAGAAAAAAAGTTAAAAGCCACAAAGGCCAATGTTCAGGTAAAATATCCATTGCTTCGAGGGAGCACCATATCTTAAATATCAAACTAAAATTACATTTTTCTATGAAAAGATAACCAAACATTCATTAATGCTGTTTATAACGTTCACATAAAGTAGAATCTTTGTTAGGATAAGGATTGTGCAATAGTAACATTCCAAGATCATGATCAGGAACTCAATAATTATGAGGCCAAGAGCCCAAGGGGGCTTGAATGTATGTGCAACAAACAATGTAAGAATCGTGGATTCGACCATAGCACGACTTCCACAAGTCCTTCAAAACAAATACAGTCACGTACTATTGAACTGACATGCAATAAGCTGCAAGGTGCAGTATCTGCAAACATGTGCCCATATATAGTTGATTCAAAAACCATGTATGAGCAGTGTTGGTGGTTGTGCATCATATAAAAGCTTTGTTACTCAAACTCATTTATAAAAATGCTGTGCTATTGATCATCATCTTGTCGGGAAATATTTTTGGAGGATCAATGTCATCTTTACCTGATGAACAACTGCTAGCACATAGTTTTAGAAAACTTCATACATGGAAATATGCCGCGGATTAATAACCCAACAACGTAATAGCATGTAAGTCCAGTATTAGCAGTTGTCACAACTTGTCAAGTCAAACCACACATTTGTTGGTCTTGTTCTCGTTTTGCTCATTTCAACATGAAACATTGCTTCATGGTTGACAGCAAACAAAAGTACAATTATAAAGAACACATGGTCTGATGGTTATATTCAAAGTTCCAACAAGAGCGAACTGCTGCCATCATCAAATTGGCTTAAAACATCACTTTTAAAAGCCATCCACAATTGAATTCTCATGAAGGCCCAGAGTTAAATTATTGTCAGCATCTTCACAATAAAATATGGCCCCTGTTGGGGCTCCATTTTAAGAAAAATTCATTTTTCTCTTTCTTATTTTCAACCACACATTCTCCAATAAAATGATATTACACGTAAACCCAAAATTTTTCCATATTTTTCCACCACACATTTTCCAAAATCACTATTCTAAAATACATTTTTTCCCAAAATTTAATTTTAATGGAACCCAACACATGGGCATAGTCTAATAAAATCTTACCATATGTTGTCAGTTGTCTTGGTAGTCATTCTGAATGATTATAAAGCAACTTCTCTAGGTGGGAATGAATGGAATAGAAACATTGGGATAAACCGCATTCATAGTTCACTGTTCGTGGTGCTACCTGGGGCATTAGGTACACCCGGGAACATGGTCCAAGTTTGAACTGAAGAAGTATTTACTCTATATCTCTCTTACCCCCACTATCTCTCCCTATTTACTATCCTTTTCTACATTTTCTCATCTTCCAATATCTCCGTCCCTAATTTTACAGTACATACTTCTGTGTCTCACCTCCATTTTTTTATTTTTTATTTTTTTTATTTTTTTGGAAACCATTCTAATAGCCCAAACATCAAATGTATTGTTATTAATATAACTTCCTATTGTGTCCAGGAACTTCCTTCAGTCACTATTCTCCAACGATGATTATTAATTTTTTTTGCAATTCAAATCACTTGATCATACAAAATTGTAGAAACCTTCCTAGACGGGAATTATTTATTTTTTTTGGTGCAAAAATGAGAATGCACATCTTGAACCTATCAAGAGATATTTGTGTGGTATTTATAAAAATGGTACTAATTATAGTTCACATTAACAATCTTTTCTAGATCCTTCTGTATGCTGATATGTGACAATTCATAATCTATATATATGGAATTTAATTCTATTTTCATTATCTAAACAATCCTCCCTCAAGTGGCCACCTGAGAACCAGTATCAAGTGTAGATATCAATTCAACAGTATTCAAACTTCTCAAAATACATTATTAAAATATTAAATATATACCTCGGAGTATTCCTTTGCTGGGATTTGAATTTCCTTTTTCTCAAGTTGAACAGAATCAGGAGCCGAAATAGCAATCCTAACAAGGCCTTTTCCTTCATTTTGAATCAAGAGTGAAAGATCCGGAGAATCTGGTGTATCAAGAGTAAAAAATCTCATCAAACATAAATTAGTCAATACAATAGTTAGAGCTTGTTTGGTGAACATTTTGGGAGTAAGAATGCATTTTTACTGTTGATGTGATGGGGAATATGTAGTTTAAAATGAAGAAAAAGTTAATGATGTGATGGAAAATATTATTTTATTAAAGAATATGCGGTTGAAAAGGAGTAGAAGAATGAGAATGAGAAAATTAATGTGGCTCAAACAAGGGCTTAATATAAAAATCTGCTGAAAATAAAATGTACGAGGACAAGCTCAGTCATAATCAGATAAAGTCATGCAATAAGAACAAGTTCAATCATTTCTGGTAATTAAAAACTCAGATCAGCTAAATGCAGAACTGTCATCTGAAGATGGAAATGGAATTTCTATCAATCTGCAATCATATGAAGTATGGTGTTAAAACAGAATGACTTTGAAGAGCATTACACTAATCTTCAGGAACAAATAGCATTGACTACACATTACCTTAGGCAAAGTCTTACTTGAGCTGGTCAACCATGTACCCATCTAATATTAGACAATGAGAAACAAGATCTATGCAGCCTTCCTCTGAACAATCCTACTTTTGCTGGATTATTGCCAATATAATCTAAATGAATATCCCAGTACAGTCTTATTATAAGTATAACAAGCCTCATATAATGTTATCTCCCTGTATTTCATGCCTGGCATATGCAGAGGTCTTAAATGTCCAATTGGCCATCCTCGCTCAAAACCTTTTTTTTTTTTTAATTATTAAAGACGTGAAATAATATGATTTGTTTAGCCTATACAAAAATATATATGCAAAGATTATTGCAAGATAGACATGAAAAGTAATTCAACTGGTGAACAAAGAGCAACCATCAATCCAAAGACAACAATTATCAAAGAACTTGAAGCCCTTACCATCACCCGGAACCCTCAAACAAGCAATCAATGTCTTATCATCGTCTGTGCAACTATTTGATGAAGGGTCACATTTTTTTCTTGGTGGAGACAAGCTCCCCTCTTTAGACTTGGAGTCCAATCCCTTATTATCCTTTTGGCCATCTCTTGAATCACCGTCATTCACCTTCTTTCCTTCGTTTTTTGGCTCCAACTGCTTACTCAAATCATGTTCGTTTAAATTAACAGCCACAACCTTCTTTACCAAGTCTCCTTTCTTATCCACGCCGTCACTCTCATTTACTTTTAAAATTGATTGTATTTTCGTATCTGAAACAGCTTTTGGAGGTCCATTAACCTACCAATAACAAATACTATTTCTACATTAATAACTAGCATCATTAATTAATTTTCATAAAAGAACATTTATCTCATCGAATATTTTCAGCACCACAAAATTTACCTCTGAATCCGCAATTCCACAGTGGAAAAAGACTGAAGCTAGAACTATAGTCAGCAAAAGAGTAGTAAAATTCACCTTCATTTCCTCCCAATTCTACGCGATCCGATAATCAAACAATATTAATTAACTAATTAAGCATCAAATTGGAAAAACAGAAGCATATATTTAGGAGTGTGCATGAAGTAATGAAGTTATAGCGCCAGATTACATACCTTAAAAGCGATAAAATTTACGCATTTAGATTCGGATTGACTGCATGTAAACGCTAACAGTCAATCATGAAATAAATTTAATCTTTACTAAAGGGGAAAAGTGGAGTTTGTATACAAATGCAAGAATATATGCTACAGTAGGCAGATTTTGGAGGAAGGAAGCTATGGGAGCGTGGAATCTGGTCAACTAAAAACCCCCAAATGCATCTTGATTTGAATTAAAGTCAAACCTTTTAGTTATTATAAGAATAAAATATATTTTATTTAGCCATTCCGTTTTTTACGAAATATATATTTTTCTTCTTTTATCAACCACACACTTGTCATTAAAATAATATTACACGCAATTCAAAAAAAAATTCTTCATTTTTAACACACATTTTACATCAATCTATTATTTCAAAATGCATTTTACAACAAAAATGGGGCTCAAACAAGCGTTTAAAAAAAACTTATAATTGAAATAAGCATTGTTGGGTGGCATTTAATTTAATTTAGCTTACTCTAATTTATTTCTCATACTTATTTTAAATCACATTTAAAAAAATAAATATTCTACATGTAAATTCAAAAAAAATTCGTACTTTTTAACCACGCAATCTTCAAAAAATATTATTCAAAACATAAATATTTTTTAAAATAAAGGCCACTAAACGAAGGTTAAATCAGAAGAATTAAGAGTTCTTGTTTATGAGAAACTAATCTAACTTCCAAAACATTTAGGCTGCATTTGATAGCCGCTTTTTTCCATGGAAAAATGGACCATGAAAAATGGTTGTTTGATAGGAAATTTTGGCTTGGAAAATAAATTCCCCCCACCCTCCCACACGTGCACCTTTTCACCAAAATGAAGGACCTAAAGTGGGAAAATGGTTTCCAGGTTACTTAAAAAAAAATCGTTTTTTTTTTTTTTTTTAGCATTGGATACAAAATCTATCAACAATTGTAAAAAAAAATTATCATTTATATTGATAATTTTTATGTAAAACAAAATCAAACGAAAACCAATTTTCTTTTTTCAATTTTTATTTTTTGACAATCTAAACAAATTATATCCCCAATTGTAGGAAA
Source organism: Fraxinus baroniana (assembly GCA_903798355.1). NCBI lineage: Eukaryota > Viridiplantae > Streptophyta > Magnoliopsida > Lamiales > Oleaceae > Fraxinus > Fraxinus baroniana. Next base: position 12,463 of record CAIGRO010068568.1, read on the forward strand.
TTTTATCCCTTTAATTGACAAATTTCATGAAAAACAAAGTCAAACGGATTATGTGAAAAATTATATCAATCAAACATAATTAATTACAATTCCTGGTAAAACAATTTTTGGACAATTCAATTCCCTGTAAAACATTTTCTTTCAACTCATTTTTCACTATTGCAATCAAACGGATCCTTAGGTTAAATTAGGTTTCAACTTTCTAACCTCAACAATGGAATCTCAATTTTTAAACAGTAACGATATGTAGCCTCGTTGGGGTTAAATATCAATTTAGGTGACGCTAGATGATATGTTAAATGAAAAGTAAAATTAAATTACTTATGTAATACCACATTTCATTTAATGCCACATTTTCTCTCTAATTTATACCACATTATCATCACAGAATTATAATCAATTGAGTCAGAAAAAGTGATGCATTTCAAAGAAAGATTAGTCTATCCAATTGAATTAGTACTAAAGTAATTGTTATTTTTTATCCATAAGAAAATGTTTTTATTCTCTTGATTGTAAGTTATTTTGTTATAATCGTATCACTATATTAATTAGTGATAAAAATATACTATTTAAATAATGGTTTATTGCTCCTGGAAATATTATAACTTAGCTTCTGTTTGACACACATTCTCATTTTCATTTTTTTATCTTTTTTCATTTCAACCATACATTCTCCCAATAAAATAATATTATACACAAATTAAAAATTTTCATAACTTTTCCACCACACATTTCCCATCAATCACTATTCCAAAAATCTTATTCTCCAAAAAGTTGGTGTCAAGCACCCTCTATATGATTGATTTATGATTTCTCTAGAAGAAGCATACATTTTCACATATCATTATTCTAAAAGAATATTTTTTTTGTTGTTATTTAAGAATCGCAACCTTATACAAATTAATATCTCAAAAGAATATTATTGCTCTTGAAGAGTACAAATATATATATATATATAT
>CAIGRO010068573.1:0-11191 GCA_903798355.1 Fraxinus baroniana
CCAAATCAAACATACCCTAAATGTAAACCTTAAATGGCAACGTGTTTATTTCAAATTTGACGTACATAAGATATACATTGGACCGCCATTTTTGGTTATTTTTTTCTTTTTCTCTTCGTGTAGCTCGTGTTTTTGAAGTTTTAACTAGTTTATAGATTGGATCTTTTTTTAGTTTTGGGGCAATGTATATGTTTTTGGTTTGCTTATTAAAGGAGATAAAGAATTAATTTTTATGGTTACATAGTATGTTGGTGATATGTTATAGCCTGACAAAATTTATGTATAGTTTGTGCTAACACGTTATCATTCATATTGTGTTATCCTTGATTTTTGTGAGCCAAGGTATGTAACAAATTGTGCTATCTATGCTTTTGTACTTTTTTTGTAATCAATTTGAGCTTGTTCATATATTGGGAAAAATATTATGTTCATGATCCCAAATTTAAAAACGAGCTATTCGGACACGGATGAACTTGTATTAGACCGGAGGAGGTTAATACATTTAGCATGTTAGCATTCATATTACGTGATTCTTCTTCCTTTTTTTTTTAAAAAAAAAAAAAAAAAAATTGCAACCAATCTGAGCATGTTCACATATTAGGATGCATTTTTGTTCATAAATATGTTGCTAATAGAGTTTTATCGTGTTAGCATTCATACGGTGCTATTCGTGCTTGTTAATTGTGAGTCATGGTATGTGATGTGGAAAATAAACGTTTTTTCTTATTTCATGAACAATCAAAAAGCCCTACAAGACATTTTTGAGTCTTACTAAAAGAACCGATAACCTATTGTGTCAACAGTTCTTTAATGGGTTGGACTATAAAGCAAAATAAGTAAATATTGAAAAATAATGAATTAAAAAATATTAATTGCTGTTTTGACTTAGCAAGCGAACTCAAACACTCAAAATTCATCATACATCACAGTGAAGCGGTGAGTTCAATGGGAATCGTTGTGAACTTTTGGGAATGGGGTCATAGGTCCAAAACGGACACTGTAAGCAAAAGTTGCATCATTTTCTTCGAACGCCAACCATCCAAACGTTCCAAATATGCAAGTGCCCATTCCTACCCACTAACCTCATCGGTATGTAACAATACTGAGTACTGAATATGTTATTTAATTCAGTCCTTCAACAATTGGAGATAATTATAGATTCGATTGTTGTATCACACAGTGTCCATCCTTCAATTAATTTTCAACCCTAATAGTATATCAACAAGATGAACGTGAGTACATCCCATAGGTACAAGACGTCCGACCGTCTGTCCACCACAATTGATCAACGCGTTAACAATTTCCATAGTTAAGTATTGTGCATATCAAACGACGCAATGTTTTAGATATAAGATGTAGTACACGTAAAATAAAATAGTAGACAACTCGTAAGAACTCTAAATAACATATCAACTTATGCAATTTATCATTGTACACAACTTTTAAAATACCAAGTTACAACAAATGTAACATATTTTAGACAACAAGTCGCAAAACTGGCTAAGATCAATAACTCGTAATATCAATAATTAGAGCTTATTACAGAATATGAAATATATACATTTGTAACATATCATCCAACACATCCAGTGACCAGTATTACACGAATATCTGACCACATTAAAAACTAAAGATGAACATTCAACAGTACACACAATGTCACAACAATTTAGATGAACAGATGCTGAAAAAAAATGTTACGAGCCTACATTACAAACACAACATGTGTTTCTTGAAATCGTGATATCTAGAAAAATTTTCATATTAATCTGAAAAGCCTTTTTCATTTGTGTCGATTACTATTAATGTAACATACACCCAGTGTTAAAATGATTATAATGAGCATATATTATATTGCATCATTCTTTCAGTTGTGTTGAATATCATTTTCTAAAAAAGTGAATTTTTTTCATTCCTTTAAAAAAAATCATTGATTTATATTGAATCTCCACAATATCAATGCAAAAATTCTCCACCTAATTTACTTCAAAATAAAAAATAAAAAATAAAAAATATTGAAGACATTATAAGACGATCAAATTGATTACTCACTACATAATTCAAAAATGCCGAAAGAGGAAAAAAAAATATTACTAATTTCCCTGTGAACTCATGCTTAATTGCACAAAACAAATGTTTGATAATTGCAGTTTTTTTCACCACATCCTTAATGACAGAAATGTATAAATAAAATATGTGACCTTCATCCTGAATAACATTACAAAATTTAAATTGTGAACCTAATTATTCAAGAACGTTAATGATTAGCAATTTACAAGGTATGACAGCTTTAAATTGACAGAATACACTGTAATTGTATGTATAACAAATCAACAATAAGCACAACTCATTTTATTTTATTTTATTTTTTGTGAATGCTTTAAGTATACCCTTTCTAAAATAATTAGCTGAACTTTAATATGATTGCTTTTGACAAAGACAAGATAACGTACACTTGCCATTATCAGGGAAAAAAAAACTAGAATGAAAAATAAATAAAAGTGGTACATGAGTTAGGGCTTAGGGTTTTATGGATGTCCATTAAGAACATATGATTGCTTTTGTTGATAATTCTTGCCAATTCCCATTTCGAAAGTTTCATTATTGCTCGTTTTATTGGTTTCACCTTTATTACAGTGGTAAATCGCGTATAAAATCAACTGCATTGCTCCTAATCCACACCCGAAACAGTTCGGTACCTGCATAATCAAAATTAATTTCAATTAGATTATTAAAATATGTTCATTGATAATTGTCTAAAAGTTTAATCGATTAAAAATATCTTTGTTTTATCTTCCACACCTCTGATAATATGTAAGGGATGTCAAGTCAATTTAGGCCATGTCTGATCCACATTCTTAAAAAAATTTCATTCTTTCAGTATTCATTTTCAATCACACAATTTTCAATAAAATAATATTACACGTAAATTCAAAACTTTTCCTTCTTTTTTAACCACATATTTTCCTCACATCATCATTTGAAATGCATTCTTTCCTTAGTAATGTGCATCAAACAGGGACTTAATATTTTATTAATAGTGAAATTTTAAGTGTTACATTAAACTAACTACTTACGTAAAGAAAAGGGTCTCTTCCAATAAGTCCATAAATAAACCAAGAAGTACCGCACAGGAAGACAAACAAGGACAAGGAGAGTGGCATATACTCCACACTCTTGCTTTTAATCACCATTCTCTGCACATGCAAATTAATTTCCATAAATACACAATAAAAATATCTTAAACTCAATAATTATTAAATAATTGAATAATGAAAGAAAACGTAGTTAAATTCCTTTTCGTTATTTCTGTTTTATTATTTTGTGGGCTGTTGACCAATATTACGTACGAAATAGTATGTTAAATCTTACCATGACCGATAAAGGTGACGCATACATAATTATAGAGAATATCGAAGCAGCAAAGCCGCAGAAAAGCTTTCTTTTCTTGGATTCATGGAGCCCAAAAACAGAAACCACTGCAATGGTTGAAAATACAGCAAGAATGGAAATGAGAAGTCCCAAGATTTTTTCCTTCTCCTTCTTGGGTGCAAATATGAAGAAAATCAGCACATAAATTGACTCGATTAGTACACCAGTGCCATTGATTGCTGTCACCATTATGTTGTCTGGTGATATAAAAGGAAGACCATACCTATATAATCAATTTGATTAGGGTTAAATAATTTTTTATATAAAGAAAAAACTAAAGAGAGACTAACAATTTATAAGAAACATACTTTCAGTAGATGTAACGATGGATTCAATTTATAAGAAAATACTAATATCAAATATATTTAAAATAAAGTTTAGTTTTGTTACAAGATCAGTCTCTATTTCAAAAAACTTACCAAGCTGCGAGCAAGCAGTTGAGCAAAGTCATGACATATGGAATGCCTGAGAACTGTTCTGTAGATTTTTCCATGACAATTCTCTTGAATGTAACCCTGTCATTAATTTGAAAAATCATCTAAATTTAATGTTTACTTAGTTAAGACGCAATTATAATATAGCTAATTAAAGAGTCCTAACAGCACCAAATGGTGAAAAAATACTCTCTCAAAGCATAATCTATAATAAATCATAAAATTAATTAATGAGTTGTGACTTTAAAAAAGGAAATCTCATCATTTTTGCTGCTCATAAAGCTTACATTGGAGACAAGAAGAGAAACAAACCAGTAGCATTTCCTGTTTAATCAAACAAGATCAACAAAAAAATAAGAAAAAAAATGTTAAAAAAAGGAAATTCGGTTTGAGAAAAAGAAGCATGTAATTATAAGAATGATATCAAGAAAACTATGTATTGTGTAAGCACGATTTAACTAAAATGAATAAGCATAAATACCGATGACACCAAAGACTAAATGCAAAGCACTATTAGGCATGTTGCCTTCAAAGATCAAGAAGAACGCTCAAAGAAATTATGCAATATTATATATATTCTACTTTTATGCTCAAGAAATGGAGGTTCTTGAGCAAGGGGTCTGATGAAGATGGACTTGTAGGAAAAGGGTTGGTCTATATAGAACGAAAAAACACAACTATATCAGTTTTATTTACTTTTGCAGTAAATGCATTAGATATCTGTGTACGTATTCTGGGTTTTGGTTGGGAAAGAGAATTTTGTACATCTTACTCTAGCTCTCCATTTTCTCTCTCTACACCCAGAAACAATATAGTGAGTTAATGCATGCAGTAACGAGTAAAATAGTGGTTGATTGTGAATTAATGAGTGAGCAGACCAGCTTTTTTAAGCAACTTATCATGCGTTGATCTTTTTCTTATAGTTATAAATATATGCATTTGATATATATTCATATATAAGCTTTAATGGTACAGATTCTGACCTTAATTCAAGCTAAATATTGTAGGAGATTGTACTAAATTATAACATCTTCGTGACTAGAAGAGAGGAAAGGAATTTTGTAATGCCATGTATCAGAGATTGATCTGCACTTTGATTTGAAGTTACTTGACCATCAAAAAAATGATTTTCAAATACCATATATTTTGTACCAATATATTTAACCCTTTAGTTAAAAGAAATTTACTTTTACTAACAAGTTAACGTACCAAAAATTATGTTAAAAATTATGTGACCAAATAAAGATTATCCGTTCCAGAAAGCACAAACAACAAAGAACCAGCTGAAGCCTTCTTGGTCGTAATATCATTATCCTGTCCAAAAGCATCAGGATTAGAGACTCCCTTCCAGCGAAGGATGAATTGCTACCACATTCTTTGCTCTTCTCAGCAACTACTTCAGAACCATCAATCTTTAATCTCTTCATCTCATCCGAGAGTTCAAATAGGGGGCTTTTCTGAAATTCAATGCCTAAAAGACACGTAATTCCAAATTTTAATTTAGAGTATGTCCCAGCATTATCGTTTTGACACATAAAACTATTGGAATCTTTAGCTTTACCGTTGATCATGTAATTCATTTCATCAACAGGCAAATTAGTTCCATCAAGATTCAAGTTCTTCAACAAAGCTTTTTTTTCCAGTCACCAGATTCAACAATAAGCTATCTTTATTAGAGCCAAATACAAAATACCCATTATTCAAACTAATATTGGACTCCGAGTTATCTTCAAGTGTACCGAACAAATAATTTCCATTTTTCAAATCCGAATTCGATACTGAATAGTCTTATCAGCACCGAAAACAAAACCTGTGTCACAAAATTTTTTGGGCACACTCTAACTCTCGCTGCACTCCCCATTCTTCAAACCAACACTTTGTCCCACATTGAGATCATTATTACCGAAAACAACTCTCAATGCACTTCACATTTCATTATTACCACTTCCGAGAATTCGCGTAAGAGAAGAATTGAATGGTTTTCACGACCTCAGAGACTTTACATCAAGGATTGATTTGGGAGAATTGGATTTCACAACCTTGGGGATTTCATTGGTTTTTTCTTTGAGTAATGTTATCTATCCCTACTGAGGATGAATAACATTACTCTTTTTCTTTAGGTTTTAAGTCGTGTTTGGAAGACGTAATTGCCGACGTGGAGCTGATTTGGCACTTCGCTAATCATTTAAGTGGACGCCTCATTTTTTTGTCCTCCACATCAGCAGATCTACAAACGGGTTCTATGACTCCATGTGATGAGTGATGGAGTGAGACGGAACAATGTTCACTGGCCAATGGGAAGGATCATGAAGTTTGGTGAGTAAGTCGTGACATGGTGTAAAGTTCAGTAATCATTGAAACATTCAACTCTATCATTTAAAATTTCCTTACAGCACTAAATATAGAAAAAGAGAGGACAGTATGGTAGGTAATTACAACGTGTTTTAATGATTGGCACCAAAGTAATTTCTTTATTTTTTTCTAGATGTTTTCATTATTGTAATTTTGTGGATGAGTTGTGTATCATTTCGTCCTAGAATTAGTAATACAAATTTAGGTCAAGAATTAGAATCCTAAAATGTATGGTGTGTATATATAATTTTTTAGGCAAATTATTTAATAATATCATTTATAGACAATATTATAGACATTCACCGAACTTTATGACAATATTATAGATATCTCCTCACGTTTAAAAAATTACAATAACCTCCCATATTTCTAGTTTTTGAGTATCACATACAACCCTAACCACTTTTTGTGCTGTATACTTAAAATGTTGTGAAGAGAAGCGAAATTTTCTACAAATAATTGCAATTTAATTTGTTTCTTTTAATAATAAATTAATACTTAAAGATTTTGCGCACACATAATTCTAAATATACGTGCTAGTGAAAATTTAATTCTAAATTCGTTGAAAAATTTGCTAATAAATTATTTGAATTTTTTAATTAATTATATGTATTATGTATACATAATTTGAATATTATTATCAATAAAAATTAATATTTGTAAATTTGTAAATCAGATCAAAAGGATAAATATAAACGTATAATTTTTACAATTCAAATAAAATCTATATGAATGATAAAATGTCTCATCCTGTCTTGAATAGTAAATTAGGTGGGTACAAAAAAATATGGCCATCTCCCAAAACTTATTTAAAAAACAAACAATGAGTTGAACACGACTGCAAATGAGAATTTTTCAATCGTGTCAATCCCATCTTTCCCTATTGCTATCTCTAACAAAAACATAGCATACGTTGGTTCAATAAAATATTATACACATTCAAATTTTATTATAAATATGTACATTCAGACAAATAATACAACTTATAAAAATTGATTAAAATTTAAACTATGTCGATCGATCCTGTATATATATATATGTCAATTTATATTCTTATAGTTTATTTTGGGAAAATTAACTATTGTAGAAAACTTTATATTTTTTCTTCACAAGTGCATTTTAGGTGATCAATCTAAACTTTTTTAGGTAATGTGGCTAAAATAGTTGCCAGGAGTGAGGGGTACTCAAAAGGAAATTTCCATTTGTACAGAAAACAAGCTTCTGTAAAATTGCCAGAACACTCACGTGGGGATGGGTCTCATGTGAGAAAGTATTGAAAAAATAAAAATAAAACCACTCCCCTTGTTATAAGTGTTCTATATCTGTTGTGTATACACAGCACAACTCTACTCAAAATTAATGTTCTAAAAAGCATGAATGTCAAGTTTTAAGCTTTATGAGTTTAGGCGTAAAAAAGTTTTTCTTATTTTTAAATTTTTTTATCATTCTAAAAATCATTTAAAAATTGAAATAATGCATACCAAATATCTAAAATTATAAAATATTATATTTATTTAATAATTCTTACAGTTAGTCAATTATACAATTTTCAAATTTTTGAAATGCAAAAACTAGAATACTTTACATAGGTTCAACTTTGAACTAGGCAAGTTCATTTAATAGATTTATAGGAATTTCATATATACTTTCAAAATTTTCAACAAAATAATAAGTTTCAAAATCATAATTACATAATGTACATAACATCGTAGCGTAAATCTTATCTAACTTTTTCGGATAAAGTCATTTTTTTACTTTTGTACAAATTAAGTCATTTAAAAACTTGAAACTAAAGTCAAATAAAAAGCTTTTAAAAAAAGAAAAAAATAATAAAAATTAAAAATTAATGCGCCAAGACACGTACATGGCAGTTGACAGATTCATTTCGCACTTACTACCAAGGTGTGGTGTTTCATTAGAGGTGTCAAGACGGACGGGCCGGCCGGCCAGACCCGTGAAAATCGGCCGGATCGACCTGGGACCACGGCCCGACCCGTGACCTGAGCGGGAGGTTCACGGGTCAAGGAGGTGTGACCCGCGAGCTTCGCGGGTTGCATCTTCACGGGCCGTGGTAAAAATAATTAAATATTATAGTTAGAGCCTGTTTGGTAACAATTAAAATCCAATTAAAATTGAAAATATGACCGTTATTGAGTCTCACTCGTCTAATAAAAGTCAACAATAACGGCTAGTTTTTCGATTTTAATATCTACCAAACAGGCTCTTAAGTAGGTGTCAACCTAATTGGGATGTACTTATACTATAAATATTTGATAATAGTAATTAGAAATGCATTTAGTTGTTATTTATTTAAGTTAAACTTAACTTTGCAAAGTTATAAATAATTCATGTAACATTAAATTTGAGTTCTATGTAAGCATTTCTTGGTATAAATATGAATTTATCATTTTATTCAATTCTTAGTTTACATTTAACAAAAAAAATATTTTTTGCTATAAATNATCATTTTATTCAATTCTTAGTTTACATTTAACAAAAAAAATATTTTTTGCTATAAATATAAAAAATTCTATATTTTTATAATTTTATTTATACAATTATATGGGCCAAATCGAAACAAACCGCGACCCGTGACCTACATGGGCTCGACACGAATGGGTCAGCGGGCGGACTTGGGTTGTAGTCCAAAATTATGGGCCGACCCGAAACCGTCCCGAAACCCGTAGCGGGCGGGCTTTTTTTGCATGTTATCGGACTTATATGTTGACGGGCTGACCCGGTTCGGACAACCCGGATTAACTCCTCTATGTTTCATCCACGCCTCGACGCCACCTAGACAACTTTTTAGAACACTGCTTAAAACCAGAAATAATGGAGGTTAGTATGATTTTTCAAATGTGAGGGTGTCTAATATTGTTATAAAGCTCGTGGGTTTCTCTGATATTGTTTATATCATTTATATTTCAAAGATTTTTTTTTTTTTGGCTACATTTTATGGGAGTTGGAACAATGAAGAAAAGTATTTCTTGCTCCTAGAAAGAGGATATATTCCTTAGGGTTATATTTGGTAAAATTAAATGAGAGGGACGTATGATAAAGTTTGTCAATTATTCAGTTCATTCTTGTCATGTTTACCTTTCATAGAGAGGTATATCATAAAGTTTGTCAATCATTTGACTCATTATTGTCTAATTTACCGTACCAAATGATTAAATAAGAGGGACATCTATGATAAGTTTATCAATGATTCGATTCACATTATCCAATTTACCGTACTAAATGTTAAATAAGAGGGAAATATGATAAAATTAATCAGTTATTCGATTCACCTTTATCCATTCGATGAATTCTAGCAAGAAGTAAACGCATATCCCGCTAGATAAAAGATGTATAATGATGATGCATTATTGGTGGGTGTGAAAGAAACAAGAACCAAGCATGCACATAAAATTTGTTCAAAATTAATTAGTAAAAGCTTAAATTTTACTCATCGATCAATTTGCTTTTTTAAATTTGTGGTTGCTTATCACATGTGAGTATTCTGTATAACCTCTGTCACAATTTTTCTGTACATTCAGCATTGTTGTAAAGGATAACCTGAATTGCCCCGGTCTTGAAGAATGAGAAAGTAACCAAGAAACAATTATTTTTATAACTTGCCTAAATGTGAAGGTGTAAAAGTAGAAAAATCTTGACATGGTTCACAAAATGCAGATTACAAAAGCTAGACAAGCTAGCTTTTATTCATCAATTATTTGTATCACTTGCCTAAATTGATGGTAACTTCTTGAATGCATTTAAATTAGGCACGTTGAGTTTCTCAAGTAGAGTGTAGAATGGCAGTTCAATTATTATTCTCTTGACACATGATATGAGTTCTTAGATATACCAAATATATAGAAGATAGTGCACACCCGAGCACTTTACTACCACAGTACGTCGACTTAGAGGTGGTGCCAAAGTGATGCGGTTCATGTGGTGGCCTGTCTTTGAATGCAGGTTGTGCTGGTCGAGACTGGCCACAGTGACGAGCCCCCAAACCGTTCTCAGCCTCTCTAGAACTGACTCTACTCTGTCCGATTGACACCACTACTTGGACTAGAAGTAAAATTTCAAAAGAGACTTCCACAACTCACTGATGGTCATTTCAGCATGTTGCCAGCTTTTGATTCTGCAAAATGGTCCAAGAAATTCGTGCATGTAACATGTTGCAAGTACAATTGTAGATTTACGACAAAAATTCAAATAGCGACGTTCACAGAACCTTGAGCAAATTCATGTATGTTTAGGGAGATTCATAACAAGTCACATCATCAGTTCCATCAGGTGTCTCAGCATACAAATGCTGAAATACATCATAGAGTTTCACACAGATATATTCCTTTGAATAACTCTATGGGAAATGCCTACTAATGAGTTTGTAATCTTTGTTTTCAACAAAGTGTGTCACTGTAACAATAAGGAACCGTTATCTGATGAAATTTGAGTATTGAACTCCTCCGACTCTAATGATAAAAAAGTGACAGAAACACGCAGAAAAGTAACAAATACACTTACAAGCATTCCAAAAATAAATTCACGAGAGGAAAACAGTATATTTGAATAGTAGGATCTGGCAATCGCTAATTTACTCATATTGGCATCATTTTATTTAATTATTATTATTGTTATATTGTTTTACTTTTGTTTTGCTATGATCGAAGAAGTAATACTATGCCACTCCAAGAGGTAATTGTTTGTACCTGTAAAGAACTTGAACACGAGAGCGGTATGGTAGTATGATAAAGAGAATAATGAATGCAATGACTATTAAGTATATACATATAACATTAGTTGATATTACATTATGTTTGCCAATATTTAGGGGATGTTCTTTTTGTATTTCAGTTTTGTGTTTTGAGTTTTGAATTCATTTTGAATTTTGTGTTTTGAGTGTACATTTTTATATTGTTGAAAATGTGTTATTTTTGGCATTTTGAAAAATTGTTTTCAAAAATTAGAAAATGGAAAAC